>JACXSJ010002023.1:0-59963 GCA_014851325.1 Pentalonia nigronervosa | reverse complement strand
ATGTTTGACTTTATTATATAGGTATACCTACTATACGCTTGGTCAATATACACTTACAAATACAAATTCATGAAAACGATGTTAATAGAAACGCACTAGCGGTTCTCGTAGACTGATTACGATAATATATTATGGTCTTCAATTATTATTTCAAACCGGAAATAATAGTTTGATAATTGAACAAAGTAATAATAATATTATTATACATCACAAAAATTATTTAAAACATTTTTAATTTATTATTGTATGATTTTTGTTTGAATTTTTAAATTTTATTTTGAGAGTATTTTGTAAACGTTTTCGTATTTCCAAAATGAATGACAACAGTTGTTTACTTTTTGTATAATATACAAAGTATAAATATCCATCGAATTCAGGCTCATGAAATTGACGGCAAAAATATTAAATTCATTATGATATGCTATTTAACTTGCTTCCGCAATAAAGTGGCTCCAATTTGTACACGATTGGTTAATGATTTCTGAGTGACCGTTTAATAAACGACGTTATGAAAATAAATAATTTATTAAAATTGTTAGATTTGTTAAGAAAAAAAGTGAATTATACGGCGAGGTGATAAGGTTTTTTTTTTAATAACTTCTCAGCCAAGGCGTGTACGCGTGATGGGTAATATCATTGCCAGTCTTTGCCGTGCGGTGTATACTTAATTGTTTACAAATTGTATACTTTTATATACTGATTATTAATTAGAGTGACCTTTCAATTTTAATTTTTTTTTTATTCAAGCACAAAAGAAAACATGTACAATTAATTGCGAGTGTTTAGCGGCCTTTGGATATACGCCGCACGCGGATAGGCAGCTCAAATAACATGCGTGCTTAACATATAATAATATATACGTTATAAACTTAATTAATAATAATATGTTACAACGTACGGATTACAAATTATACATACATACATACATGCATATAATAACAAAGAGTGTAATAATAATGCATTAAGTAAAGGAACAATTGTTTTCTCTTTCTTATACTTATAACCACTTAAACATATTATATATTAATTACAATTTACAGGTGGTTACATATAGCAACGTATATAATACAATGCGTACACAAATTATTTAGTAAGAATATTTTAATATAATAAAATATTGTATTGATTTATCATTCTCCTATATAGAAACGATTAATTGTAAATTGTAACACACACTGGTACGTAATAGGATGTATTGTCTCCAGGATTTTATCTATTAGATTTTAAAATAAAATGGTGTATAGGGAAGGGTTGGATGTTTTGATGTTGGGCACAATTATATTTAACTTCAAATACGTCTATAATGTTCTTGGATTGGCCGACGATGGTAGAGAGTAGATATACAGCAATGATGACGATGGAGATACTATAATAAATATAGCTACGACTTACGCGTGAAATCAAAAGAGATCGACAAAGTTTAAACCTTGCGAGGTCTGAGTATGTCCCCTGATGAGATCGGGGTCGGATGGCGTAGTCTGATTCTGGTTCGACATAGAACTGGTTACCATTTGGTTGTTCTCTTGCCTCATAATGTTTCTTCTCCACTTTGCTCGAGCGTTTTGAAACCAAACCTATGTACGAGAGACGTCATAATGCTTACGTTATAGTTCTTATATACATATTATAATATTAATATAATCCGACGAGCCATCTTGTCTTACCTGTAACACTCGTTTGGACAGTCCAGTCTTTTGAGCCAGCTGTTTCAAGTCCTTGGCATCTGGGTTTTGGTTGATATTGAAGTACGACTTCATTGTACGCAGCTGGTGGTGTTTGAACGACGTTCGCATGCGCTTCGTCCGTGTTTGTTGATGTGGCTGCTGTGACATGCCACCGGTGGTGCCCATCGTCGAAGAGTTTGTGGGCGAAGACAAGCTGGACGTTTCATAAGTCAGCGATTCCATCGAAGAAGATAAGTCTGTGGCTTGCATGACTTCTGCAAAGAAAATGCATTATTAAATAATAAATGTATTATAAATTATAACGAAGTACATTAATTACAGTGTCCAATAATTACGATAAAATTATGAAATATTCAGTTTTGAATTTGAAAATGTTAGTGAAAAATGCAATGTTATGTTACCTATATCTCTATCCTTTTTTTTATTATACATAATTTAGATAATAATTGTTAAAAATAGTATTAAAAACTGGTTTTATCACCAACCTCTTTACTATTTTTTTTTTTTTTTGAAGAAAAACAATTCGCGTTATTCTATTAATATCTTTTGTACTTATTATACTTTGTAGGTGATAATTGCTTATAGTTGTAAATCCAAAGCTACATATTCCTGTGTAAAAAAACGGTAAAATATAATTATTATTTAAGTGCCCGCCCACACAATTTTTTATATAAAATAGGCAATGCACCTTGTATTATACTATACATAATTATTTAGACGATGGGTTAATTAAGTTTAGTCGAATTTATGATAATGAACTTAATATATATGATTACTCAGGTATATTATAATTTAATCAAGCGATGCGTGTAAATCGAGATCAAAAATCTACCGTTAAAATAAACGAATTGGCACGAATGGAGCGTACACACGCGCATGTCATAGATAATAATATAATATACCTATTATATTTTATATGTAAAGGTATGTATGCATGTGTTCGTATTATATCCGCTATTATAGTCTTAAAAAATAAAAGAAGAAAAAAAACTGACTTACGGTCAGTAATTTATTCCTTATTAGGTGGACTAGTGCACTAGGAGCTGCAGGAAACGTCATTTAACCACCGCACATGGTCGCGCAGGACTTGCTGCAGGAACCTATATCCCCTTTCTCCATGAGTATCGACATCTGGATGGCACGGGGGCGTCCATTGTTTGCAGAACGTATACGTCATATATACTTTACTCTCTCACTCTCTAGATTCCCGTCTCTTTTTGTATACTACCCCTTCACCACTCGCTCACTCTCATTCACACGCTCTCCGTACGCGTTTGTTCTCTTTTCGTTTATATATATATGTATAACATATCATACATGTAAGCATACAGTTTTTTTGAACTCGTACGGAAATAAAACGTATGTTGTCCGCGTATATGTGTGTAGTGTGTACACTTTAGTGACGAATGACGGACAGGTGCCCCACATCGGCGAAATAATCCAAAATAAACAATGCACATAAGAAGTGTGCTTGGGAAAGAAAACATTTGTTCGACACAAACACTGGCCGAGGTTAATGGGCACAACTATTGACGACGCGTTCGGGTCGGGAAATATACGGAATAAAAAAAATAAAGAGAGAGAGAGAGAGAGAGAGAGAGAGAGAGAGAGAGAGAAAGATAAAGGAGAGCGAACAAAAAGAAACAAGGGTAGTATAGTTACGGTAAAAGGGGAGGGGGAAAAATGCTTAGAAATGCTTTTTTTTCAATGACATCTCGTTATATCCACCAGCGACGAATGGAAATCGTTTGGAGGTGGTGTTTTTATGTCAACTCGTTCGTTGACAGCCCTACATCGTACTTTCGTTCGTGTATATAATTTATATACGTCGCCTCCATTGTTATTATTGTCGGACTTCGCCAAAGTGTATACATATATGCACACAAGTTTGCACAGCCGAATCGGATCTATTCGGTAGAAAAACTGTTCAAAGGTTTTTTGATACAATTTGTACAGTAATGTACACATATGCCTGGTTTGTTGTAGGTACCTATTTAATACTACTGGGTACTCATATATACATATATATATATATATATACATACTATAAACTTTATTATGCGATTCACGACGACATAAACAAGTACGATATTATACAGTTCGGACACTATCTAAATTTTAAAAATCTGTTATATGAAGGGAACTTTAAGATTGTTAACATTTTACATAAAATCTATAAATTATCACTGTCCACAGACAAACTATTAATACATTTAATATTGGATATGAATCTGAGGAGTAGATACTATATATATACTAAATATTACTAAATTAATATAACCCACAAAATCACGAGATGATTAAACATATATTTTATAACTTTTAATTGTTGAGACTAATGTTGTTATACATAGTTTAAGTAGTAGTAAAAAAAATAGGGACATTTATAAAAAGTAAATGTTTTGTGCGAGTTGTATGGTTTTGTTTTTGATGTACTAAAAAGTGTTGAAATAGTTATAAATAGTGCAAGGCCTTTCACGTATTTGCGTATTTTCCTGGTTGATCTTATTGTTTACTAAGTATAAGTAAAAAATACAATTTAAAACGTTGTCTATGAAAATATGAAATCACCAACATTTTTAGTGAATATATTTGCATATTTTGGAGTTTATAGAACATATTTTTGATATTTAAGGAATACATTCTTAGTAAATATTTTTTTTGTGATTGAATGTTTAAAATATTTGATGTTATTGTGAGTTTGACGTGAAAACCACATGGCCACATCTTTACAACATGAGATCAATATGAGTAATATTTAAATTATTGAATTCTGTATAATTTATTATAAATCTGTATATATTTTAATTTGTATTACCTATTTACATACAGATAATTTAATATGGATTATATAAGTGGATATTACAAATTTCGTTCAGTTTTGTACTACAGTCTATTGGTAATCAAAGTTGATCCTACAATAGTTTTTATTTTTATTTTTGTGCATAATATTTTACAGCATAATTAAGAATTTTTAATGCATACAGGTGTATATTTTTATATATTTATAGTTGGCTAATTGTTTTAGTGCATACAAATCCTAACCTATTTTTAACCATACTAATTATAATTATATGCTATACATATTTAAAAAAAAACTATTATTAGGTCATTTTTTATGAACAATAATTGTATTTATTATATTTTAGGAAATGGTTTAATTCATATAATAGACTATAGTAAATAATAAAATGCATTATCTACATAAACATGTATAAACATATAAACGAAATTTAATATTCTGGAAAAAAGAATTATTGATTACGCACGTCACAAAATAAAAATTTACTTGATTTTTTTATTGTATACCTGTTACCTTTATACAACTATACGAGCGCCAAAAACACATTAGTCGTGGTCTGTGGCAATTCAGATCCCACACGAAATTGTTCGATTAATGTATCGTATCGTTTCGATATAATGTCACTAACTATATATTATAATATTATGTACGCGTAATGTATTATATTGTGTAAAGGTACCTATTATACAGGGTGCAGGCCACTTTATTTTGCCGCATAGTCAACACGGAAAAACAGGAATACGCGTCTGAATATCCCATATATTTTATACGGAATTATTTTTGTGGACGTTTACCTCGATTTGATTAAGTTACCGATAGTGTAATATATAATAAAGTACTGTGGCGTATATATATATATATATATTACAGATGATACACAAATCGTTGTTTTTTTTTTCAGTAATAAAATATACGTGTGTATAATATACCTCTCATACATAGGTACCTACTATATATAATATTATACATTCCCGCGGAAGCCTCCGCAGTAGGACTATGTTAAATTTTAATTGGGTCCCGTCGAAAGGGTTCGTTTTTCGTCGACACCGAACGCCGAACGGTTACCGTACAGATATAACACATAATATATATATGATAATAGACCTTCCGAATGTGACGGCGGCGGCAGGGGATGAAATATATTATTATTATTATTATTACGAGGACGTGCTGATAAGACCGTATAATATTATAATATGCACGCGTGTATGTGTGTGTGTGTGTGTGTGTGTGTGTGTGTGTGTTGAGAATACTCGCACGCGGGGTAGCGCGTTGCTACCGGGCGCTCGCGGCGGCGATCGTCCTCTGGGTGGCCTCCGGCGGCGTCCAATTAGAGGTGCGACAACACGCGCTCCGTGTAAAATCGTATATTATTATAATGTCGTCGTCGTCGTCTCGGGTCCCCGAGAGTGTAAAGAAGAAGTTTTAGCTGCTCCTACGCCCGACGACCGAGTAAAATAAAATAAAAACCGACGATCGCGCGCGTATGTGTGTGTGCACGCGCGCTAGCATATAAATCGTCCTGGGGACGACGACACGGTTTCTATCTTAAAGCCACCGGGTATGTATATAATATTATGTATATATGTATATATATATAGAGAGAGAGAGAGAGAGAAATGAAGAGATGAAAAAGAAATAAACAAAAATTACAATCTTCGCTTCCAGTCTCTCTCGCCGATAATATATTATTATTATACGACACACCATCCCTCCGGTATACACTACATATATATAATATACATTATGGTGGCACCATATCCAATAAAAATAAGTATAATATATAGTATTTCGGTACGTGTGCACCGGGACTGTATAATATTATATATAGTATTTCGTGTTCGGTTATTTACTATATACGCGTATATTACACGTATATATATCGCCTCCTCCGACGCCACACAAATGCGCGCACACACGATATTATTACAAACAATATAATATGGGCAATAATATGTAGGTACACAAAATTTACTCTTCGTTTACCAAGGAACCGTCACATACATTATCTTAAATTGTCGTCGCGTATACTACATTCAACAAGCGTCAAAACGCTCAACCTCATTATCGTTTATTTAATTTCCGATTTTTAGAATTATTAAATACGTAGATTTTTATATGGTATTTAAAGTGTGGTGGTTCAAATTAATTTCCAAATGTGAACCAATCTTTTTTTTTTTTTTTTGCTGTAAACTGTTGAGCAGATGAATTTTTTTTTTTTTTTTGAACATTATTTGATCAATTTAACTATATTGAAACTCGAAGAACAAATAATTCTAGTGATGTAAAACTTAATGCACTAAAATTAAACATTTTATAATAATTTTCAATCAATATTTGAGTAATCTAATAGTACTTGGATAAATGTTACATCTATTTTATGCGTATAATTATGCCCCACTTGTTCTACGTTTTTAAAAATATGTATTTAACAATTAACAGTCGAAAAGGGATGTTCAATTTTGAAAAAAAGACATTCGGACATCCTTTAAACTATACCATAAAAATATATGTATTTGACGATACAAGTCTATATGTAATTTAAAGTAATTTACTAAAACTCAGAATTTGAATAAACCCATAATTAAAGGAAAAAGTGGGGGTGGGGAGGGAAGCGTGCACGGTGAATCGCTTTGTATAAATAGGCAGGTACTGGTTCGAATGGAGGAACGCAAACTATATAGTGAGCTCTCGCGCGCGCTCTTCTCGGAAGGCCAATACGTCTTTGCCACCGGACGCGAGTTAAATTTATTTCCGAACGCTGCGTGATTTATATCGTCGCACGTATTTATATATTTATAAGTGTACGCCGATGTAGGTAAAAAGTAAAAGAAAAAAAAAAAATCTTCCTCTCCCCTCCACAGTCACCATTTTGTTCGTCACCTCGTCTGCAACGCGTTCTACGAACTCCAATACACCGTGGTTATGTACTCTGCATCGGATTGATTTTCAATTAGCAACTAACAAATTATCGTTTTTTTTCCCGTTCCATACTATTAATTTATTACGATTCAGATGAAATATATTTTGTATATTATACCTATACTTTATATTATGAGATTAAATTGGCAATTTATGAATCACGCAGAGTTAAATAACTAAACGCTATCCAATGCCAATATATGTATAATTAACAATAATCTCGCATAGCTAATCGTTATGACGATTTCGATTTGAAAATTTTGGCGCAACTTTCTCAATAACTGTTTTTTTTTTTTTACTTCATGTTACAAATTAATTTATTGAATATTAAAAATAAATATTATTTATGCGTATATTAAGTTACGAGTAAAGGTCGAAATTTCAGAAATGCCCGGTCAAAACGCAAACTGTCCACGTATTTGTGCAATACGTCATACTTAGAAGTTTGCCGGGACAAAGTCTTGGGCAATTTATTTCTAATTAAAATAACAAATATGAAAAATATGCAAATAAATAATGTCGGAATTTATATAAGATGTTAAATAAAAAAGTTAATAGAACTCAGATATTCAGGTACATGTAATAACTAGTTATTTGTTTGAACCTACGTGCGTGTATATATTTTGTAATGTTGCACACATATGTAAAATCCACATTGATTTAATTTATATATATATATATATATATATATATATATATTGTTCAATATTCATTGAAACGACCTCGAGGTTTTCGTCAATGCTTATCACGCACAAGTGGGTAGTAGGGAGGTCATGTGATCTATTTATCTATGTATATATTACCCCCTTTTCAAAGAGGAGACATGTGTGGTCTTCACACTCCCAGTGTAGTGGGATCTGGTTGGAAATCGGATGACGCAATCCGATGACAGCATGAGAAAATGGTGATTGCGTAGATGACATAAATTTTCTGCATTTTGCTATGAGTCGAACCGATGACTGTGTGAGTCGCGTAGTCAACTGCATGACCACTGCACCACTCCGACACCGTTTAATTTATATATATTTAATTTAACAATTGTAAAATATCATTAAAATATTATTAAGTAAAAATATATTTTTTTTATTTGTTTTAAATGTATTATACATAAATAATAGAAAAAAGGATAAGAATACTAATTGGACCGAAAACTCGGAGACTCAATAATATTTAAATTATTTGTGTTACGACTGTTGCGAGCCAGACGGAGATTAGTAATCTATAGATGGGTTTACAGTAAATGAGATATAAAATCAGTAAATTCTATAAAAACGTGTTTGGCATTGAACATTTTACGTTTATAAAACCTATATTAAAGTTATGTTTTTTGCCTAATGTATTTATTTCAGCTATCAATCTGCCCGCCAAAGTAGAATTATTCAACGCGTTTATAAAGTAATGTTTAAATTAATACGTTCAACGCGATCGTTTTTAATAATTTATCTCATTTTATGTCGTCAATGGTTATATGCTAAATATTTATTATTGGTAATGTGCTTGAATTTTGATGGTTAATCTTAAACGCACATCATTATTACACACAGTGTGGTTATTATAAACAGTTTTACTCGCCGAGCGAGTACTATCTGAATTTCATTATTTGCCTACACATATTATTATTTCGGTGTTCTACTCACTTATTTACGAGCATAATATCAATTGACATTTTTGTATAAAAAAAAAAATGTTCTCGCGATTAAAAATAACGACGTTTAAATGATTTACAAGTGATCCGACGACGCGTTAATGACAATAATAATTGTACTCACCTAATGTCGACTGCGGTATCCTGAGCACGTTGAGTTCGGTGAGCCCATTGCAATCGGCCGTCGTCATGGGCGACGACAACAGCTGGACGTTCCTCTTCTTCCGTGGCCGGCCCTTGTGAGCCGACGGCCAGTGGTGGCCGGCCGCCCGGGGCGGGCTGCACATCGGTTCCAGATCGCACGCCATGTCCCTGTGCTTGAGCCGCTCGTAGTCCGGCCGGCAGAAAACGGCACCGTCCCGCACGCCGTAATAGTCGCCCTTGCACAGGACCGCGCCGCACGCGTAACACGCGAAACACTCCACGTGGTACACGAGATCCTTGGCCCTCATCACCAGGTCACACGCGCCGATACCGCCCTGACACCGGGCGCACCGTTTTATCGAGAACAGCCTGTCACGGACACGAGATACGGGTATTTATAGAGGGCCGCCGTACAGTTATTATCATCAATTAGGGCCCGTTCAAAACTGATTGTAAATCATTCCGAAGCCGAATAAACAAATTTATTATCAATTGTTTATCGCCGTATGGCTCCGTGGATTTATATTTTTATCGTTGTATATAATAGGCGCGTATCGCACTCGTGTGATAGTGATATGACGTCGGCGGTTAAATGCGCGAATACACCTGTGCACCACTACATATTCTCCTACGCCGCAGAGTTTGATTGTATACGTACATTCATATTTTTTTATTTTTTTTACGGTATTTCGTTCACAAGAGATTGAACTGTTTAAAAATATATATACGCATTTGGAAATTAATGTGTTTTAAATATTTGATACACGCAGGTGTATAACAATATTGTTGTAAATACAAAGACGTCGTGAGACGAAACTTTTTTCTCCAATATCCCACTACAAAAGGAATAGGATCTTGACGGGTCGTAGCTCTCCCTTGCCCACTATGAAAAGCTACAGTCGACAAATTCTTGTTTAACTATATCATTGCTTTGTTATATTTTGTTCCATACCTACCAGAGTAACGATACCGTAGTTATTGGTTGATTAATTTGGTTCGCCGAGTGCATGATTGACGTAATGTCATTATAACGTTAGAATATTTATTTTCTCTTTTGTAGTAGCACGAAGTTAAGATACTTATTTGAGTAGGTTAGGAAAACTTAGAAGTAAAAAAAAACCCTTTACTTGATAACTTTTTTTTATATTAGTTTTATTTATAAGACAAGGTACTGAATATATTTGATGAAAAAAGGTGACCCACTGATGTGCAAAGTATGTGATACCACACTTACAATCAAACATATCTTCGAGGAATGCATCCAGTACGAAAAACAAAGAGAGGAACTCGACATAAGCCACTTTATCGGAACAAGTCTAGGTTCAAATCTTGTCAACGAAAGCAAAACAGTAGAGTTCTTTAAAACAATAAAAACACTAAACCTAATATAAGACAAACCCAACAATTTTAAAACTATTTTTGTTTAAATAACAATTTATTAACTAATACTTTAATTTTTTTTTTTATATTTTTCTTCCATTTGTATCCTTTCTCAACTTTAACTGACTACGACACTATTAAAATGTAAGTACGTGTATAAGTAATGAATGTTATGCTAATGACCTTAAATTTCGACGCAGAAATGTAAAAAATTTCAAGATCAACAAAAAAAAAAAGGTACTGAATACATAATTAAACATTTTAGATTTTAAATGTTCAAAAATGTTTGTGGGTATCATTTCCGAATCAGCATGAATAGGAATATTGTTGATTCGATAGTTAACACATATCACGTGTCAGGATATATCATTTAAAAATTTTCAGAATTGTTTTTCATATATTATAAATTAGTTCAAATTTAAAGAAGTTGTGAATGATAAACAATAAAACAAAATTGGAAACATTGGAAAGCATTTGAGAACTGAAATAAAATTATTTTAACAATGAACTTTATACAAGCAGCTTTAAGTAGGCAAGTATATTTTTCGCAACGTATATAATATACTATTCAGTTAGTCAATATATCAGTTTTGCGCCGTATTTGGTGAGTAACACCACCACAGAGTTCATAAATAAATTATATGAAGCGGACGGCCAGCTAGTAAATGTCACTATATAATATAAATCTACCGCAAATGCGGTGAATAGCACACTTTGCTTAACATATTGTGGCTTGGGCTGGGCACGTTTTAAAAAAAAAAAATAGGGAATCATACAACACTCGACCTGTGCCGCGGTATTGCAGGAGATTATCTAGTCAAAAATCAGCGATCAAATTTTGATTAAGAGACGCGTGGCCGACCCGCCGACTACGACGACACAAGTATAATACAACGTATTACATATAGGCACAGGACACCGCGACAATGGGCACCTGGAAAGTCGGCGGGGGACGTCCGAAAACACCAACTTATTGCAGATAACGTCTGACCATTATATTAATCTAAAGCCGCATATAATATTTGTAATGTATTAAAATATAATATTAAGTCGGGGTCGTCATCGCGGAAATAATGATAATGTACGACAAGAGACTGCACGTGCGCGTCTCTCCGGGTGCCCCGCGGTACAATATTATATTATATAAGTCGGGGCGGCGTGTACCCCATAAAAGCGATTCTACAAAGGGATTAAGCACGCGGCAGGTAGACTCGATCCACCGCCGCCGCGCACGTCCGGATACACCGCAATATTATCGTGGGTACAGATGTTTTGTGTCCGCCCAAACGGCGTGCGGTTCACGAGTGAACAACCCTCCAGTCGGTCTCGTTATTACCGCGTGCACACATATATTGTACTAAAGCTAAACCTGCCTGCCAGTCGATCGTTAGGGGGGCGGAACGTGACCGACAGTCGGTAGACGGAGCCGACCTCAAAACGCAATCCAAACTCAACGTTACAGTGCCCGTGCCGTTATAAATTTATAATATTATCATCACGTAGCGATGGTTATTAATTAAATTGCTTAAAAATCTCAGAAACCGATTTTTCTTTTCCCGTGATACGTTTTATTTGTTTATCGTAACGCATTTTATTAAGTTATAAACAAAGTGGAAAAATATGAAATTAAATACTGAAATATTTTATCACGACGAAAGCGCGACTTCTTCAGTATAATACCTACGCACAGATCACTTCAATAGGCTTTGCAGTACCTTATCTCTCCCCTCATCATATTATTTAATCCTTGTACTTCATCAACTCAAACGTGATACGCACGTGCGTTCAATTATTCAAATCATATTGAAAGAAAATCCGATTTCATATTATTGGCTTAAAATAAATCCGTAGAATTAGTTTGCTCTGAAATTGTACATTATAAATACCAACACAATTAATATAGTTTTGCATTTACTCGAAAAATCTATAGAAAAAAAAATGCGTTTTTTTACACTATTGTTCAGATTCCGGAGACTTGTGTGTATATTAGTATACTACGACATTTTGTATCACGACGAAGCGCAACAACAACTATTCTTTTGTCTTAAATTAGACCTGTTTTGTTACTATCGTTTACCATATTTTTATACACAAATAATTACTGGGTTATTTGTTCCCCCACGTAGATCAGAATTCAACCGGAACCGGCAGTCATCATGCTAGTAAAGTAAATTAGGGTGTTCACGTTGCTGTTTTACTGTGTCTCCCTATACGTAATTGCGTTCAGAATTTGTGTAGTTATGACTGAAAATCATTTTAAACGTAATTACTACACTTCGGGCATCTACATACAAAGTCTTCGTCTATCTCACTAGCTACAAGGTATAGAGTCTTCAACAAATTAATTTATTTTGAACTGGTATGCTATTATATTCTTTTTCTTTTTCTTAATCTGTTCTAGTTTAGAAAAAACAATTGATATAGGTACAACTTATACTAATGTAATGCTTTATAATATTATTTATGTGACAAACTCGTACAGTTAAAAAAACAATATTATGATACTAAAATATAAGCGGTAATACCTTAGTCGGTCAGTCCGTGTATTATTTCAATATATGTATATACTTATATTTATTATTATTTAGTGGACAGGTATAATATAATACAGAAATATAAACTGGCATAATCTCATAAGCGCAAATACAACTTGTGTAACAAATTTTATACAACATTTTATTAAAAAAAAAACCAATCATTATAAAATATGTCTCATATTCATAATATTTTAGTTCAGAACAAACGAGGCGTGCTAATGTAAAATTTGAGGTTACTAAGTCACCAGTCAGTGCTCCAATAAGGAAATCCACGGTAAAAATCATCAAATATTTTATTAATTCAAAGAATAGGTAATAAATGTATTAGACGCCCTTCCCTTTAATGGTATAAGCATAACAAAATAATTTGAAATAATACCTGTAATAGTCTTGTTTGCAATAGATGTTGCCATGCCTCGAATAACACGTTAATTCGGTGTCTAGTGGCAGTTTACATTCGGCACATTGCAAACACCCAATGTGCCAACACATGTCCACCGCGGACAAGTAGAAACGGTCGTCTATCGATCTACCGCAACCGGCACAGCAAGCTCCGTTGCTGCCGTCCTCCGGATCGGCTACCAATCCTGGACTGTGAATATCCTTCAGCATATCCACCTACAGAACATGACCTGTGAAAATAACATATGTATTGGTTCATACTCTAAAAGTTATAAGTTTAAACTGTATACGAGTTTACGTATACATTATTTAAATGAATATGAAATCGTACCTATGTCCTATTATAATTTATAATTAATTTTATAATAATTATAATACGCTTCTTAATATTTTAACGTCTTGGTGTTTGCAGAGTTTGGTATTTTACTACTTCGAAATTGAACCCGAACATGCTGCCAGGATTCCAACTGAGGTTACCAACTCACGCCCCCCCCACGACTCCCGGGTCAATTTCAAAACCATTTATCATTAGTATAAATATTATAATTAAGAGAAAAAAATTCTATACTGAATATATAGAATTAAATATATCAAAGATAAAACTTGGGTACATATATTACTAAATTTACTATATTGAAATTATAAATAAAACGTTTTATTCAAAAAAATCACATTTTATGAATTTTTTGTTCTTTGTCGTGACATATGGAAAATATGGCTCACAACAATTACTTAACTTTAACTCGCTTTGTGTGTCCCAGGAATCCCAAAAGGTTGAACACCCCTGGCTTTAGACGATTTGGCTCTAACACATGGTATAATTTTTTGGTATGTAGAATATTTTGTTCGAAATGTTAGGTAAACTAGTGACTATTAAAAGAGACAATTTTGTTGTAATTGCCAATTTTCGTAATGAGTACGAACACTTGTCATGGCGTTGAAGTTGATTAAACATAAGTGTTTATATTTAAACTAGAAAAGTACACTATATAATACTCGATTTACTCATCAATTTGTTTGAGTTGTTAGTACCTATTTAATCAAGTAAAACGGTTTAGTCGGAATGGCTCAATTCCAAAAATTGAATTGCTTAATATAAAAAAAGCTATATTAAACACTCAAAATTATTTAACTTTATAGAAAGCATTAAAAAAATATTGCTATTGATTGAAATTGAGAAACCAAGTAAATTGTTAATTATATTCAAACACGATTTGCCATTTTTAAAACCTATGCAAACAAATAATAAAATAAAATACATATTTTTATAATAGCATTATAAGTAGGTATACATAATATAATATACACTAATAATGAACAATAATAATATTATTGTGTATAAACAATCATCGACAATTTATAAATCATGAAATATTTAATATACATCATTGATTGACAGAACTCACTAATATTTAATAATGCTTTTTTTTTCGGGTTTAATAAATTATTTTTTTCTAGAATACCTATATACATCACTTGAACAGTAAAAGCTATGTATGTATAACAAACATCATGTTTTTTTTACATCTCTTTTAATTAGAGCTCTGACAGTGACGGGTTATTTAATCTAGATCTTCAAATGGTTTTTTTTTGTCACTCGCTCCTACTCCCACAACACACACTAATTCGTGCTATTTTCTGGCCATGATTCAAAAAAACTATAACACCAATTGCTAGATCTTCCTCTAATTACACGTATCATTTCGTAAAAAGTGTTTAAAAAAATTATAACTGCAACTTATAAAAAAAATTAATTATCGTCATTCCATCGTGTGTCGGGGCGTTATAGTAATTTGACATTACGGTATAGTGTTTCTTGCCCCCCCCCCCCTCCCAAGTAAAAACCTGTTAGTTTTAAAACCAGCGAGACCGGCTATAAATAACGCCGTTAATGGTTCTGTAAAAACACTATGAATGGACGAGATAATTTTTTAATTCTATGAGACATGCTTTCTATTTGATGATTTAATAATTGCAGGGATTGAAATCGATTTCCAAAT
Organism: Pentalonia nigronervosa; assembly: GCA_014851325.1. NCBI lineage: Eukaryota > Metazoa > Arthropoda > Insecta > Hemiptera > Aphididae > Pentalonia > Pentalonia nigronervosa. The sequence continues at coordinate 44,445 of JACXSJ010002023.1, read as the reverse complement.
CAATAAAAATCCTCTAAGAAATTAAAATTTGAAAAAATTTAAATCGATAATTCTTATTAAAATAATAATAATTGTATTATCTTTATACACAAATCAATTTAAAATTGTAAACTAAAATTAATATTAACTATACATTATAATTTATAATATTCAACAATAACCAACAGGTTTAATATTGTAATATTGTTTATCAGTAGGTAGGTAATAAGTTATAATTTATTAAAAAACGTAAAAATTGAATAATAAAAATTTAAAAATGTATAAATTATATTTTAAATCGAAAAAAAAATTGATGTTTAAAATTGAATTACAAATCAGAAAACAATTAAATCAATATTGTGTAATAATATAAAAATCATAAAATTATAAAAACAATAGGTAAAACAATACTATTTTAAATTAAAATTAGAAAAAAACTTATATCAAAAAGAAAAAATGTATTTTGATTTCAAGCTTTGCAATTTTGTACGACTTGAAAATTGTTCAAAGCAACTCTTGGATACAATACAATTAAAATATTATGATTTCAATTTTAAATTTAAATATTATACTATCATTTTTCATTATAATATAATTTGTATTATTTAAATTCAATACTTCTACTAGGTACGATATGTTTATATTATTGACTACCGACTACTGAGTGTCATTAATATTTATATTGATACAATGACGTTATAATAGCTACAATTATAGGTATTAAAATTTAAAACCTCAATTAATTTTAACTGAAAATATTGCATAAAGATGAATGTTATAAGAGCCACAAACGAGCTTGAATTTAACTGTATAGTCTGATCATATAATATATGACTTAATAACTAAAATAACAAAATGTATTCGCATATGTTTAATACAATCGCAATTGTTTATATGAAAATAAATATAATACTATGTATTTAGTTATAGGATAAACAGAAAACAATATATTTTAAACTGAAAAAATTTAGAAATTATGTTCCTGTATATACAATATGCACACTAATATTAGACAACTCTAAGACGATTGTGTACGCACTCTAATTTATATAAGTCCGTTTGTTATCTTGTATATCAAGTACCGTTGTTATCGTCGTTGCAGTCGTATCGTACATGCATAATAATAATACTTTTGCGGTGGTAAATTGCCACAATTTATAATCGATTGCTGCTGCAGTTGTTTATTTTTCTCTCGGCAAGCGCTATTTTTTTTATGATTCTCATTTATATATATAAAATTATATTTCCGACTTCGGAGTGGCGTGGCGGCGACGGTGTATCTTGTTATAGCGGGGTATTATAAAAAAAATAAATACGCGCGCTCACACACACACACACACACACACACACACACACATAATATAATAAAAATACTTCGCAGGTGAAATGACCGCACGGTATATATACCGAGCACAGAGAGAACCTGTCTTAGCCAATAAAAGCCATTGTTGCAATACGGTCAGGATTCCTGCGGGACGACCGGTTTCGACTTATTTGGAAAATTCGTCGCACAGTAAAAATCTATCTGTAGCATGTACGTTTTATGTAGAAAAAATTCTACAAGGATGGTCGGAGGAGGCGGACAGACAAAAAAAAAAAGAAGTAAATTCGATGACACACGTTGCCTTCTCCTCTTTATCTATCATAACCGGATTTTTGGGTCACAAAATGTCAAAGGCACACGAAAAGTAGTGGCCATATTATTGTTATTCAGACCACTCGGCTCGGCCCTCGCGACAAAAATGTTAAACAGAAGGTTACAGAAGTCTGCGAAACGCTTTGCATAGGATTTGTCACCATTTAAATCATTAAAATCGTATTCCTCCGTATTCGGACAATCGACAAGTACCTGACCTATTCCAACAATTTTGGATAATAATAAATTAATAACAAAGCATACTTCCGATATAAGTAATAGATATTAAAATATAAAACTATGTATATAAATAATAATATCAATAATTATTATTGTTTTTAATAACTGCATTAACTTGGTAGAGTTTAACAAAAAAATATCGTGATATGGAAAATATATTATATTTTTCTTGAATTATTTAAGAGCAAAGTAATAAATATTACTCTGATGGCGGATTGTTGTATTTATACATATTATTAATGTTTGTTTTTGTTAATTTAATATGATCTGAAAATGAAATAATCTTTATTGAATAATCAATAAAATATTAATCAGTATGCACCTAATATTATTATTTATACAGATTAATTTTACACACTTCCTATATTATAATTATATAAAATTAATTAAGACAACTTAGAAACGGTATTCGGAAAAAAATGCCCCGTATTAACTAAATACATAACACTTTTTTATTATAGTGTATATTTTATAATTTTAAATTTTTAAAGAATATATCTATATTTCAATATAAAACTTCAAAACTTTTTTTTAACATAGGTATCTATAACCATGTATATAATACATAATATTCGTTTAATAATTTTTATATACTTTTATATCATAATAATATTTAATAAAATAATACACCAAATATTTTAAACTACATATGTATAAATATACATTTGAAAAAAAAGAAAAGGGAAGTTATTACTGAGCTGACTTGACTAAGCAAAATTAGCGTCAAGTAATGTAGAAGATTATGGAAATACAAAACTTGATACAAAACAATTAATCAAAAACCGCTTAAAACATTTACGTATGCAAATTAAAAATAATTATATAAGTATATTTTTTTTATAATGGCAGTTAGCCACAACATTAAAAAGCAAACATTTTAAATATTTTTTTAAATTATATACAAACGACAAGTCAACAAATGACAATTATTTAAATTTTTTTCCTTTAACCTTTTTTTTAATTATATACAATTGATAAATGAGAGTTATTAACGATGTAAAATACAGATTGCAGCTATACTTGCATATTTTATAATAAAAGTAATATATATTAAGGAATGTCATTGAACTATTTATTATATATATATATATATTTATTTATTTTATAATAATAATAAATTGTTAGCATTATTGATTAATGTTAGGTGTATTAATTTATTAAATATTATTATAACATAAAACTATAAAAGTATATATAAATTATTAAAAAGGAATAAAAAAAAAATATATTAATTTTTTCATAAATAATAATGTATTTAGTTGGTACGGGGCTTATTTTCCCTAAATTCCTTAGAAACAAACAGTATCAACAATAGTCCATAAAGATAATTTATGATATTAATAAACATATATTTTAATCATGACTATAAAACAATCAAATTAATAATATAATTTATAATTTAAATACTTCACCTTATATTTACAAATTGTATAATTAAATCAAATACTTCACCAAAAATAAAAGGCGTTTCGTTCAACATTTTAACGTAGACAATTTTATAAGTATATATATTATATATAGATAATTAGGTAATACAGCTATATCAATATATTTTTTTTTTATACTAGGTGTATCAAAATGTTCTGACCACTATAGAGGTAGGTAATTGATATCCACCATTCGCATAGTAAGCATATATTTTTTTTTACGCTATCTCAAACGATTGGCCACACAGTAACTTGTATAATTTGTACAGACTTTTTTATACGATATTTTATAGCAACGACTAATTCACCAATTTAAACCCTAATATAGATTATTTGAACCAAGTATAGTGGTCATGTACCTACCACTGGTCATGAAGTACGTGATCCACCATGATTACACGCAACACGTCCTCTTAATTATATGGAAGAGTAAACAATATTTTTAACTTAAAACATGAATATAAGAATTATAAATGTATAACTGCAATTTTACAGTAATATTTCAGTAATATAAAGTATCAAATTAATATATATTCAACATTTTCCATATTTAGCTATACTAATAATGTTCTAATGTCGGGTTTTATAAACAATTAATAAACATATAATGAATAAATAGTGAGTCAATAACCCCTTAAACATTATTTGGTGGCCTAAAATTGGTTCATTACATTTTCGTGAACTATTAAAATAATAATTTTTTTATGCAATTCGGCAAATTAATTTAATTTTAAATATTGTAAAAGTAAATAAGTATACCTACCTTAAAAGAAGTATTGTTCAAGCGGGTAGGGAGGGAGCATTCGGATCAGTATATCACTTTTTACTGTAACTATGTAATATTGTACCACTAATAGTAATTATTGTCATGATCAACAAATTATTCATGAATCATACAGGCAATCATATAGGTAATGAATATTAAAATAAAATGGTGTAAAAGTTTACCTTTTGGCTATTACTACAAACGTTTTAAATCAGAAAACAAGAAACCTCGTTAAATATTTTATAAACATTATATTTACCTAATTGTATTATTAATTTATTCAATATAGATATTTAATAATAATCGGTACACAATTATCAATTTGTTTTTATTAAAAGAGCATAATTATTTAAAAAAATATATTTTCATATATTATGTATAATGTACATACATAAGGGTGTAATGTGTAATATTATTTTTTAAAAAAATTTTCGTTTTTATCAAATAAAAAGATTAGTTTGGGTAAAATATTTCAAATGGTTTATCTCAAGATCTGATGATTTATAATCTCAACTAAATATTTATTTTTGTGTTTAAAAATATAGACTTTAATAAACAACACGAACATCTGCAGAGACATTTTTCATGTGACTAAAATTAAGAAAATATAAAGAATTTGATTATAATCGTTTTCAATTCATTACATTATTTTTAAAACTTAATTGTTAACTAAAGTCAACTCAGTTTAAGAAGTTAATAAGAATTTTAATAATAGTGTATAAAAAGTTAACTTTGAAATCCATGTATATAATTTATATAGGTTAAGGCTATATAATTAGGCTAAATAAGGCTAACAATTTATATAATATATTAAACATATCAGTTATCAGTATCATTAAACAAAATAATAATTACCAACTAGTTTTATTTTATAATTTTTATAATAAACTAAAATATATAGACATTTTGTAATATTTGATGAATATCTACAAATTAATCTACTAAACCATTATTAATTATATTTAATTATTTTAGTTAAAAATCATTTGTATGTGTTTTTTTTAACCTTATATACATGTATAGGTTTTAAAAAAAGTTACTTCTCTTTTCTTTATTTTGTTCAAGATAAGCTTAATAATTTCAATCTTCTTCTATAACTCAGTTAGAAAAAACAAATTTGGTCAAATAAACAATGTGTATAATATAGTAGAAAAAGGGCGTGGAGTTAAAATCAAGTCAAGTATATAATATGATAGGTTTTAAAAAAAAATGTATATTTTTATTAGTATATACAATCTGGTTAGGGTGAGGGAGACTTATATTTATAGAGGGTAAACTGTTGTAACTGTATATTATTCGTGATGCAGATTTGTTCTTCGCATGAAGTCTAATCATCCGTGAATAATATAACGAGCAGAAGGGATGAAATTCAATATGTTTCAACTCATCGTATTTGATTCAAAAAATAGTATATTAATTATAAAGTAATTTGTTATTATTTATTAACTATAGAGTATCTAGATATCTAGACAAACAAATATAACAAAAAGTAAAGACTTAAATATTAACAATCACTATTGAATAAATCACCCGCAATATAATATCAAGTATTAACTATAATTTATAATAATTATAAATGCACATTGACTTTAACTGGAAATTTACCTGGCTATCTTATAACGTATATTAAATATATTAATCATATTACTTTTCGTGACATTAATACATACATATACTATTTTTCATAATTAAAAATCAATTTAAAATAAAATTGAAATTTTATATCTGCCTATAATTTTAATAATTTTTCTAACTTAGGTAAGTTCATATCTATATACAGCCGTTTGATTAAAGTATACGAATGAATGATAAAATAATGTTTTTTTATATATAGGTACTTACAATATTAACCTCAACCAAGCCATAATATAATATATCTATCTTCAAATAAAATTACAAATGTTAACTTTGCATAACATACATATTTTATACATGATTTAAATATTCAATTTGTAGTTAAACACAATATATTATTATTATTATTATTATTATTTATTTTTTTTTTTGGGGGGGGGGGTTTAAAGTTTCGACAACTAAAGTAATTTGCCTGAATATATTATTATTATTAACAAAAGCGAATATCTCAGTTCCAAAAATCTATTATAATGTATACATATTAGTGAGATTTTTAAAATACATAAATCATATAATGGAGACATTCAAAATCCATCAGATCAGAGATCTATACATAGTTACTTCTTAGTTCTTCAAGTGTTTAAACTATACACACTACATGGTCATAATTGAATAAATTAACCGTTTATTTTAGTTTTTAGTTAGGTACCAAATCAGTTTTTTGCGATTATTTCAGAGTTATATCACTAAAAGTAGTATAAAAGTGATCTAATACCTAAAATTAATTTATTATATATATAAAATGATTAATTGATAAGTATATTTATACACATAAACGTATATAAATTATGAACTAAACCTAAACGTTTTATTAATAAGAGTTGAACAATTAAAAAGTATTAAACAGTACATATGCCATTACAAATTTCAATTAACTTATTGTACTTAATGAATATGTTTTCTTATTTCTTTAACAGCATATTAAACCCAACGTAATCTGGATATTATACAATTTTAAATTTAATTACCAAGACTTAAGTATAAAGAGCAAATTATAAGTACTTTAAGTAATTTTGTGTGTGCGTACATGTATGGTAATATGTGATTGACATGGTCCCATGGATACGAGTAGAATATAATATACTAATAATTTTATATTGTCTGCTAGAACAAAATCATTATTAGTTGAATTTAAGTACTTAATATTTTTCATCTAATAGTATAATAATATTCAAAATATATGAAAAACGTACATAAATAGATTGTTGGGCAAATGTTTGCGTAATATTATAAGAAAAATAGAAAAATATACTTCAGTAAAAATGTCTTAACATTTCTATATTGTTAAAGTTTAGACAAAATAACCACAATATTAAAGTTGGTCGTTCGGAATAAAGTCTAACGTAAACATAAAATAGATATTTTACATAATATTAAACATTTAAGTAGCGCAAGTATATATAGCTTAAAAACATCAACAATTCCAACAGGACCCCCGATACAATATGTAACGCATAATTCGATACGCCGTGGTAAGAGATACATTTGGTAGGTGATACGATGTCGAGGCTCGAGGACCAAAATAAAACATTAAAGGTAACATTCGCGAGGATTTACGGAGATCCTGCCACCTAGCCATCAAGATACCTACAATTGCAAATCGCGTGGTGGAGATAACACGTCATTATTAAATAAACAGCGATGGGTAAAAATCAAAATTTTTAAACACAAAAAACGCAATTTTTCAGTATACAGCCTGCACGACGTTAACATTATCAATGTTCGAATAATGATACAGCGATGACGTTAATAATAAAAAATCATTACGGTAGTTCTCGTGTGGTTAATCGGTATAAAATCTATAAGGAAAACACCAATACACATTTACGCATCAATATTAATATACCTAGGTAGCACAGGTGCATATGACTTGAAGAGACGTTGACAATTACAACAGCAGGACCCCCGGTAAAATAATATATCATAACGCGTAACACGACACGACACGGAGGACTAAAATAAAACTTTATAACATTAAAATGCGCGAGAATTCGCGAAGACGGCCCCAGCACTTGCACGCACCTCGGGGGTGGCGAAAACGCGTCGTTATCATACGAGCAGCGGCGATAATCCACGATTTCTAACAGCGGCACAATAATGTACACAGTTCGATGATATCAATACTAATATAATATTACCACGGTATCCTTGTGTGATTGCCAATGCGGCGGCGGCGGCGGCGGCGGCGGCGGCGGGAGTACGCGCCGTCCGTGCGCGCTCATCCACCCACGACGACGGACTGTACGCGCGCGCACGATTCGCACTGTACCGACGGCGACGGCTGCTGCGGCAACCGCGACGGACGTCGAGTTTTCGAAGCGTATTATTTCGTGGTCGGACAACGCGCACTCGGACGGGCCGCAAACACGATATTACGATAACGGTAATAACATAATATTCATAATATCAGGTACACGTGGCGGCGGCGGAGAGAGCGATTGCCGAGACGGCTGCGGCAGAGACCGTCGTCACTGCAGCGGAGCAGAAAAAATGAATACCGTCGTCGGCGGCGGCGGCGGCACCCACACCACGAGGATATATTGGCGGCGGCGGCGGCGGTTCACAGAGAGAAACGCGAATCATCAGATAACGCTCGCGCGCGTACGCCGTATTATGCGGGTATGACGCGGACGGGAAACCCGGCGGCGTCGGCCCAGGCGGAGGCCGCGACGGCGCGTCGCGATCGCCGTCGTCGTGTGTACAGCAAGGGCGAGCGGGTACGAAAAACGGCGAAAAAAAACGCGGTCGGCGACGGATATAATATAATATAATAGTAATAATAATAATAATATCGTGTGTATAGTGGGTGGACGCGATCGCAGGCGGGGTGAGCCGAGGGGAGGGAGCGCCGTCGACGGTAAACACGCGCGCGCGCTCCCGCGCACACACAAACGTACACACACACGCACGCACACACGCACACACACACCCACACACGCACACACACGCACACACACGCACGCACATTCGAGCACTCTTGTGTGCGAGTGATGCTGCGCGTGTAGAGTGGGAGGAGTGTACGGGAAAAATGGACCACGCCCCCTCCACGTCCCCCCTCGCAGAGCCGGAGACCCCCACCCCCGCCGCCGCGGCCCACACTTTTGCCCGGAGCGACGTCGCTCGCCCATGTACGTTGGTCGTTCTGAGCTCGGGCGAGCGCGCGCGCGGCGAACCTGGCGCGCGTATCGATTGCGTGCAGCCGCGCTTCCGCGAGGAGCACCGCGAACCCGACGACGGCGACGGCGACAATAATTTACCCATCATTAAAACGTGTACCCACAACCCAATACCCATCCGCCGCCAACGGTGCGCCGGCCGACGAAACGCTGTTCGATTTCTCCGAGGGAAAATTAAGCCGATCTATGTTGCGGGAGTGGCGGTAGTTGGTGTCGCACCGCCGTCCATCCCCATCAATGACGACGACGACACTTCAGTCTGCGCCGTGTATGATATTGAACTACCGTCGTCCGTGTATATAATAATTATTATCAGTTATGTGCGCGCGTCTATAATTATGATTATGGTTACGTACATTAAATCAAAAATATTACGAATTACAAAATGACGGACGAACCAAAAATACTTAATGAAGTTATAACTATATATATATATGTATTATTGTTGTAGGATACTGATAAAATATCAACAATTATTCCCATAGTCTTATATTACATTACCCATAGTTATATTACGTACCTATATAATAATTATGAGCCGAGAATTATATTTTGGACAACCATAAGTTTTATAAATAAATAAAAGGAAATTAATTTGATTTAGTTTAAAATTACATAGGTATTAATGCTTTCGACATATTATCTACTCACAAAGTCACAATACACATGTATATATATATTTAGCTTATAAAGAATCATATAATATATATATATATATATATGTAAGTTATAATATTATTATATATAACTGTTGTGTGCATAATAGGATTATAATAATTATTATGTATTACTATAATTAACATGACCCTAATATAATAGGTTGTTTAAATGCATCAATTTATAGATTGAATATTATAATATTATTAAAAGTTTACTATATAAGAAAATCGTTGCCACGGGCATTGTTATATGTCTATCTACACCTACAGCTATCAGGCATCATATAAACTTAGTTTTTAAATTTAAACTGCTTGAACTTGAACTATCCATGTTTAAATAATATTATTGAAATGAAACTGAAAACTAACAGATGATTTATACACTGTACACGATATTATATTGGTCAACAACATTAATTCTTATAAACTGACATAGTGTTATGTAATGAGTTTTAAAATATTATTATACAATTAAATTTCGTTATACCTTGTACAAATTAAGATGGATTATTTATTTATATGATTATAATTTATGTTCATATTATATAGCACATAATATTTCATTATTATATGTAGAAAAGATAATTAGGTTGAACAATTGATATACTGTAATTATATTAACAAATATAACACATACGTTTAACTTAAAAAACGATCATTATGAATATGGAGCACCTATTTATATTTTATCTGATGTAAAAAGAAAATTGGAAATAAAAATTAAAAACTAATACATCTAATGAAATATACAAATGTATTATTTAAATATTAAAGAATTGGAAAACATCTACAGATTACAGCAGTAACTATATAGTTAGTATAAACACACGAACAACAATATACAAAGAATTTAACAAAATTGAAAGAAAATATTATGCGGTTAGGTATATTGAATGTAAAAAATTGTATAACGATAGGTACTTTCTCGTGAACAACATCTCATAGTAAGAATCATCTATATTAAGTTATTTAATAAATAACAACTTAAAATATAATAAATCTGGTTGTTGTATTTTTGAATTTTTAATCAAATATTGAAAGAGTCGAACAAATCTTTATCAATTTATTCGATCAACTGAACTTGACTTGTCATTAATAAAACGCTTTTATACAAACGTGAGATGCAATTTGTCTATTGTCCATATCAGTTTCACCACGTTTAATCAAAAGTATTAAATGCAAATCTAGTTAACCTTCACTCTTCAGTAATACTATTCCATTTCTACACAAATAATATTTATTTTTGTAAAAAATGTCTTCACAAAATACAACGAAATTTGATAATTTTTGATGCTTTATAAATTTGAATAATAAATTAAGAAATAAAATCAAGATAACAAATTGTAACATATATATGGTATAAAGTCGAAACATTATATACGACCATATATACATTATTTATATAAATATATATTATCAAATATTTATATTTTATGTACGTATTATTTAGTAAATATTATTATTTTTAATATTATTTACATATAATTGTAATTTTTATATCTCAGAAAGCATAACTTAAATTATTTAAGTTTGAAATTCAATTAAAAACAACAACCTTATTATCTATAATTCACCTAAATGAAAAAATATTTTCGATTAACACATAATCTTTTATACACACGCATGTTGAGCTGTAGAAGTTTGTGTTTCAAGTTCATTTCGACTCGTCGCCCTATTCTGCACCCAGTAACGTGTATTATTAATCGTTTGTTTATTTTTATTTTTTAGATCTTTGACAAATTGCATTCACTGCCAACCGTGTCTCTATTTCATTTATTTTTTCTCTCTCTACGCCCCTATTTGACTCAGCAATGACGGCAGCTACCGCTCGTACAAGCGTTTAAGCTGATTAGTTGTTCGGAAAACCGTAAAACCCGTTTATACCTCTCTAAACAAACACAGCAAATATCCAGTAATTCGCATTTATTACATTAAAAACAAACACATATTTTGTTTAACATAATGGTTGGCGAACCGTTCGACGGTGAGGGTCCACATAAATATAACTGGCCAAATCCCTCGGGTTCAATAATATTATGTATGATGTTGTAACGTTATTGTTTCGTCGTTGTAGTCGCGTTGCTTTTCCGAGGGTGCGGTATTAAACAACCCTCTAGGTTTCTCACTGCAAGCTCTAAAACCGGGATAGGATTTATTTATTCTCTTTTTTTTTTACCGTTAGTTTTACCTCTCTATGTATTATGCATACTCTCTTCATTACGCACGGTGCCGCTGTGTATAATATTAATTTGGCCCTGAAGTGTGTACGCAGATTTTTATTCTCTAAAGTATGAGAGTGATAACGTTCTACATAATATATGGATAAACAAACAAAAATAATAATAATATTTAGGTACGCTTCGTTTTATTCCGTATATGTATTACATAATGTACAAAAACACATAAATTTATTGAATACGTCTGATCTATGTATATATGTATATATATATATATATATATATATATATATATATATATATATTATATTGTACCTATAGTAAAGTATTTACTAAATAGGATTGGGTAGTGAGAGTTATCGAATCGAAATTAATACTATATATGCTGATTACTGCAGAATATTATAACAATCAATTTCGTAGTGCTTTGCAGGGCAGTGGCCACGGCAGGTATAATATTATTACACGAGAATAAGCATTTTGCGAGCGGTAGGGTATTAAAGCTATATAAACACGGTCATCGGTTGTCCCTAACCCTCTGCCCTAATTATTAAACATAAATAGCAGGTGTTAATTATTCATTTTTTTTTTTATCGAACATTAAAAACACGCGCGCCTGCCGTACTCTGAGTACTTACCTATTTAATATAATATATAGGCTCGTGCCGTCTACATAATACCGTTTAGTGGTAGTCTGCTTGTCTCGAAGGCCTGCTGGATCATACAATACGTAACGCGTTCTGACGAATATAATAATATAACGAATTATGTTACATCTATACGTATAGCTAAAATGTGTAGTGTAAAAATAATAAAAATATACACCTGTCTGCATAAACTCCTCCACCCCATACTACGAACACTCGCATCGTAAACGCCGTTCATGAATTTTAATAATTACCGACACGAGTGCCCACCATCGACACGTAAACGAAATTAAATATTATGATAATTCCAACGACAAACGTCTTTTACATTTAGAAGCGTGTACAACCTGTATACACGCGGTGCAGACCACGCAGACGTGTAGTTTTGGAACGATCACTCGTGTCTAATTTTTATTACGCATATTGGATTATATTAGGTATACTAAAATGTTAACCTATTCGATGACCAGCGGGTGGTTTACGCGATAGCCGATAGTAATATTACGATCGTAGACTGTAATATAAGCACAGCCAATTTAATTAATATTATCACACCTGCATTTAAATATTGTTTAATTTTAGTGTACATAAAAAATAATAATAGCACTAAAAGAACGCTTTTCAGTTATTGCTTAAGTATTTTAATGTATTTCTTTAAAATAATTACTCGTTGAAAACTATATTATGTATTTAATATTATTTCATTATTTATCTACTATAATATTAATATTAATAACTTGAGTAATGATTTCTTTTTCACTTTAATACAGTGTATTGTAATAATATTATGTATTTATGTAACAATATAAAATATTTATACAAGACTGATATTTGTTTACAGCGAAAACAACTGGTTTTAAAATCTCACATGTTTAAATTTATTTCCAAAACCAGTTAAATTCAAAATCAAATAGGTAATCAAGAAATCATTGAACAATAACAAAATCTAATTCACTCCAGTGAGCAAAGTTAAAAATGTATATAAATAAGCCACGCAAAATGCTTTCTTAAAATTATTATCAAATATTTTTACCTACGGGCTATAATGGTTGCCTAACTTAACGCCTAAAACGTTTTTTTGTTATATACTTATATAATTTACATCATACATACTTTCTATAATATAGAATTATAAACATTAAAATAAATAAAATGTAAACATTAAGTTAATACACAAATGTATGTAAATTATGAACATTTTAATCAACGTAATGTATTGTATTAAACTTTACCCACGCTATAAAAAAAACAGATTGTATATTATTTAATAGTGAATACAAAAAAAGTTTCAATTTTAAAATTAAGTCAAGCAACATGAAATTAAATACTTATAATAAAATTAAAAGTTCTAACAGTAATAAAATTTATTATTACAAAAATATATTGTCGAAGATAAATATTACACATTTTGAAAAATTGTTAAAAACATAATATATATTAAAACCCAGGTGTATTATAGATTTATCTTTGCATTACATTCACAAGTTTAAAATGTTTACACATATTTATAAACATATAACACAAACATTTTACTTTTCACTTAAAATTGATAAATACCTAATTAAAATGTATTAGGTAGTATTTATTTTGCATAAATAACAATTAAGTTTTATTATAAACTACTAATAAGTATAATATTTAGCATCTTATATAATCACATATTATATTTAAATAAATAAAGAACTATGTATATATATCTTGCAGTATAGATATTTGCGGGTAGATAAATTTACATAATATAAGTACCGTACACATATTTATATATCATTGGACTTATTAGCTTTGCTTTAGTTGATTCATTTAGCTGTAATAAAAACATAATATTTTATAAATATTATTTTAATATAGGTTCACTATACTGTATATTTCAACTTGGCATAATATCATGTTATATAATAATATGTATGTGAAATATTACTACCCAAACGTAAATCAAGTCACATATAGTTGTATATAATATATATATATGTGTGTGTGTGTGTGTGTGTGTGTGTGTGTGTGTGTGTGTGTGTATGATACTCATGCATTGATGCATAGATACATGCATATAAAGTCACGGAATGAAATAAATCGAAACGGATATTTTGTGATGCAGAGATAGAAAACCGGTAGAAGTGACAGTTGGATTCTACCTACTGTTGTATAAAACATAAAAAATAGTCAGAACGCAGTCGAGATACTTCAGTATTTCATCGTGTTATCAATAAATTTATTGGATTTCTACATAAACACACATGCGCATGTTCAAATGGCATATAAATTATAAACAAATACAAAACTCAATTACGTATATTATTACTAATACTTTACTGTATAGTTCAAATTGCTGTTTTACCTATAGAGACTGGTGTTCCAATTTACCTGCTTCCATAAAACGTTATAATATATTATTATTATATCATTTAAATTCAACGCAATATTATACTATATTATAATAATATCGTTATATTGAATTTAGTCGTTAAAAAAAAAAAAAATGTAAATTATTATCGTTAGTCATCGTCATGTGCCATCACTATGGGAAAGCCGTTGAACATACGTTACATATTATACACGCACTTACACAGTTATACAGAACTGCATTATATTACAACGTAATGTGATATTGTTGTTTTAAAATAACTGTTATAAATCCATCTGTTAGTTGTTACAAATCATTTGATGCGTATTGATATTTTATTGATATTTTCCAGATACGGCGCGCGCGTATATAATATAGCGGCACCGTTCGTTTTTCCCGTAAGGAGATATCGTAGTGCAGAGTGTACCATCCGTTTAATAATAAAATATTACATCGTGTTTAAATGTTTTCTCTCGATTTCTTAGTGACCATGGCAATAGAAAATGAACACGTACACCGTAAATATTATAATGTATTATTATGCTTACTTTTGATCTATCCTCTGTCATTATCCCAGATAACCTAATTAAAAGACTTAAAAAAACGGTGGTGTCGTGACCTACTGGACTAACTAATTAATATTATCATATCGTAGTGTCTCCATTGGGAGGTATCTACAGTCTGTCTAAACTGTCATTTTATTTAATTTTAATTTTATTAATTATTCCAACAATTGTTCTTATTGTTCTATATTGAAATAGATAGATTGAATAAAAAACTCTTAAGTAACAAAAAAAAAAAAAAAAATTATGCTTACAGCGTGTGTCATATAAACGTAAACAATATCAGATTTTTTTTCAATAAGGGATACACATGGATTGTATATCAACACAATAATATATTGTATAGTAATAATAATTATGCTTCTAGACTCCTTACATTTGTACGCACTTTGTGATGGAAGCATATCATGACGTTCTAGGTAAGATGTAAATTTATTTTGTGAAATGTTGAAATTGGGCTCCGTCGAAATTACAAAGGCGTACAGCGTTTCGATAACTTTGCTGCAGACTCCATATCATTGGGATATTTGGCGTAGAACTGTGAAGTCTCGTCAGTGGACCGGTCAAATCACAGCATTCCACGTCCAATTTAGTCAGGCGGTTCTCTGGCTTCGTCGACATTATAGAGGCACACAGAGTTTCTATTTCAGTTTCTGCTGCAAACTCCATCGCTGTGATATCGGCATGAATAATGTGTCGTAAAAACATTATGGCCAAATTTTTGTACAAACCCGCACGCAATCAACTCGCCGTCGAACATTTTACTTTTGGCATTTTTAATATTGTATTAAGCTATTAAATACTAAAATAAATATAAATTCACACATGTTACGACGGTAAAACTCGTACTGAACGATATCGTCACATGTAGATTTTATTGCTTTAACAGATTAGACTTGTAGTCCGATAATATAATACTAAAACCTAATTTATAGTTTCTTAAATTTGTATAAAAATAAAGTTAAACCATGTAAAAGTCTTAAATAAAATTTCAAATTCAAATTTTTGACAAATACCCACATCGCTGAGAATGTGCAAAATTAAACATGAATTCATCTGATATGTATCTAGATGTAAATGTATTTATTTTTATCTTTATTTGGATAAAGCTGAGTATGACTAACGCAATTTTTATCTAAATAAAAATTAGCAGTCATATTTATCCTTATCTAGATAAATTATTAGTTATCTGTTCCCAACACTGTTAATCTGTTTAAAGTTACTCAAGGAAATGCAATTATAATGATATCAAAATTATTATTATCATCATCTTCATAATGATTATTGTGTAACTTAAATAATACATAGGTACGTTATCTAAGACGACGACGAGAGGAAATCGGCAGAGAAACAGGATAGGAAAAATTAACGTTGCCGCATCTACGCGTCTCGCCGGAGGTGGGATAAGGAAAAAAACAAATAAAAATAATAAACCATACGGCATCCGTCCAGGCTCGATGAGCACTTGCGATATTAAAATATATATGGTTTCGAGCGATGAGGGAGAGTTCACGCAATCGCGTCCGACCGCCCCTGCTTGGTCGCCTCCGCAATCGTCGAGACCGCTGGACCGTTTTGCACGCGCATATATGTACCTATCTATTATATCGTATTATTATTTTACGCACAACGTCAACAACAATAATGCCGCGTGTATAAAATAATAATAATAATATCGTACACGATGAATGTGTGTTTGCCCGACCGCAAAAATCGTACGGTTCGATAAATTGATATTTGCCATATGCCGCCGCGTGTGCTTAAACGAGCGAGCTTCGAGGCGTACGAAATGGAAAAAAAAATTCCCTTCCCCGCATATTATATTATATATACTATAGCAAGCACTAGGCACCCACGCTCGTACAAACTGCAGCAGCCGATTGTGTTACGGAGAAACATTCAGAAAAATTCCTATGTGTAAATAATACCCAGCCTTTCCATTCCCCACGCCAATGAATTCTACGCGAAAAATTATTAAGCCCAAGGCATATTATAGTAGGTATGTATATCATAATATAATACGCACTTATATACCTACAGTTACGCGTTATTGTGATTTGTTGAGGCGTTCGAGTTATTTTTTGCGTTCAAATTAGTAAAAATAAAAATGTACATTGTGCGATGCATTCTATTGGAAATTTTTTCACTGCATTTTTACACGTGACCCACGTGCGTAAAGTTGTACTCCCCCTCCCTACTCCCTCTCACTTCAAGCTATAAAGACTCCAGACTTTTACGATATTTTTGCAATTAGTTTGTTATGCAGTTTTCGGAGTTTGACACCTTTATATAGTTTTCTCAGAATAAATGTTTTTTTTTCGCAACAGGAGCAAAGGTAATAACTAATTTCACTTAGCCCAACCACTTTAAGCTTGACACTTTGAACTTCAACGCGTGGGTTAATGTTTATGCCGAATTCATCACTCAATGCACGATTAGTTTCTTATGAGGACGTAATTAGTTTATAAAATAAATTTGTAAAAATAGTATTATAATTTATATTGGAAAACATTATTATACGACATGTATTCGGTTTAACTGATCAAAACAAAACATTTTAATATTTGTTACTTACATACATAGGTAATTCAAATAAAAATTACTAATTAAATATTTATTGTTTAATAGAATATAAACGATTTATATTTTATCTCTTTCTTTTTTATTTTCTTCTAAATAAAACGTTTAAATTCAAACTGAAAACTTATAATATTATTGCGGTTGTTTTTTACTTTACTAATTTGTTTAAACTATAATATCTTAAAAAATGCATTTAAAATGCACTTAAATCCCATTAATGCGCTAATATATTATGTATTCATAGTTTTTGAAATTTGGCACCTAAAAATTTTAAATGTTTTTAAAATTAAAAATTTAATATTTAGTATAGTCATTTGGTATACCTAATAGCAAAGTTTATAATAAAGTTTCTAAGAATATAAAGATTCTTACAGTTCAATATGACAGTATTTTTCTTTTTGTTTATTCTTAATATTACGTTTATGATACTATGATCTATCATTTATGGTTAAAAAAAAATATGCATTGTACGACTCTAAATATAACTAATGAATTTGTACATACACATCGAATACAAATAATATACAATAAATATAGATTGTAGGGATAAAATGAAATAATTACTTAAATAGTTGGCGACCGTTAGACCTTTTTAATTTCTGGAGTTCAATAATTTATGATGTTATTTTACACGAGTAACGTAAATCTTACTAATCTTGGTATATATTTAAGGTTTTAAGGTTTTTAAGAATTAGATTACATTACTGACAGGCAGGAAACACTATACATGAAAAATATAAAATACGGTGTCACCCAACCGTCAAGATGAAATGTGCTTGTTATAATATAATATTCACTGAAAACTTTATGGGTATTTCATTTTTCTATTACTTACTCTATTTTTGTTTGTGTTATTTTAAGTTTGGTATTTTACTTAAAAGACCGTTGTATAACTAAAAAATTAAAGTACCAAAATGCGGACTATAAGAATACTATTTAAAACAGTCGATTTGGATTAATAATAATACATTCATAAGCTATTTGAAAAATAATAATGGGCCATTTTTACAAAAATACTTATCGATTAAACCCCATAACTTTATTCTAAAAGAAATATTATAATTATGATTATGTAAGAAATATTTTTTTTTAAAAATTTTGAAAGTTTATTTTCTACGATCAAACGAATGTTTTGAAGTAATCATAATAAGTATATGTACTGTGGTTGGATTTTATGGTTTTATAAGTATTAAGGCATATTGTAAAGATAATGAAAACTTTAACAAAATGGCCTCAGGTGGATAATGTTTTATTATGTTTAAATAAATACGTGGGATGAACGCACAAACTGCTTAAATCATATAAACATTTTTTATACTATTTATTGATCTTGATATATAAACATTAATATGTTCATTTAATAAATTATTATTTCATTGGGTGACTGTCGGACATTATTGCAAATTGTGACTTTTGACTAGTATACTTTTTTATATTATTATATAATATAGACAAATATAATAAAATGCATATTGTTGCATAATTTTACTACAGACACGAGCATGTTTTGTGATATATTTAAACGAAATATAAGATGCCACGTCATAATATAAGATACGCTAATAATTTAAATTCCATAGAATCAGTTGTTTTGTTTTTAACGAAAGGAATTAAACTCCATTTAAATTCTATTATGAGTTTATTTGAGTGTAAGACTAAAAAAAATTATTTAGTTTACATAAAAAATAACTTCGGTTTTCTCATTTAACTAATTTTAAAATTAGAATATTTTACTTTCACTTAATGATGGTTTAAAAATTATTGATGATTCGATTTTGTCGTATTATTTTTGTTGTATATTTTAGCATAATATTAAAAAAAAATATTAATACATGTAAATACTAGCTCTATTAATAATTATTTTTTAGTGTTGTATTAAGTATAATTATTATTATCTGCAGAACGAAATTATGAAGTGTGTAACGACTAGTTTGTTAATTTGTTATAATATTTACATTATTTTAATAAATAACAAATTATGATTGGTGTTTTTTTTTTAATCCGATAACATAAATAATATTTGATAATATTATTCTGATTTTTTTTTTCAATAGCTGTGACAATAATATATAGTTAAGACTATGATTCCAAATAATTAAATATGTATAATTTATATCATGTTATGTTGTCATTATAATCATATTATTTAAAAATTTAAACAATACTACGTACTTAAAAAAAAACACTACTATTATGTATTTGATAATTTTTATTTAAATAAAATGGGCTAAACTCCCGCTCTTACCGTACTGTAGATATTAAAATGTGTGTAATACAAACAATTACAAAAATATAGGCCCCGGTAATAACACAAGAAATACCATCAAGTAGTAATACAAGCGTCGATATAATTATGAAGATACATAACCAATACCAAATTAATCAACTTGTCCCGATTTCCATTATACCCTTAAAATAATATGTCTTACGATATTATATTGGAACATGAGGTGCGTCATGTATGAAGACGGCTGATCTGCGTGATAACTACCAGGTGATCCATTTTACGTAAGATACTCATTATTTCAAAAACTATTAATGTTTTTAAAAATATTTTTTTGCATTATTTTAAGTCGTTAAGAAACAACAATTTTTAAACAAAGGTATATTTTTTACTATTTTTTATTGTTATTAATTTTTTTTTTTTTTAATGACAGTGCATACATTTTTAATACTTTATTCCAAAGCGAAGTATTTTTAGAGTACTCTTTGATACATAAAAATTGAATTTTGGACAAGTACTTCATGAGTTATAAGCATTTAAAGTTTGAATGAACGGATAATGAAGTGGTACAGGGGTATAAATATTCCGAAAAATGTTGATTTACTGCTTCGCTCATCTAAACTCTAAATACTTATAACTAATAAACTAATTGTTCCAAATTTGATTTTTACACAGAGAAATACTCAGAATAATATTCTACTCCTGAATATGAAATAAGAAATGTATGCTGTGATTCGAAAGAGTAAAAAATTAAAACGATTGGCTTTGTAACAACTTAAAATTATGTAAAAGAAATATTTTCAAACACTTTAGTGATTTTTGAAATAATGAGTATTTTACGTTAAATGGTTCATCCCGTATATATATATATATTATAATATTACAGTAAAACGCAGGTAGATATTTTATTTTTTGATTGCAGTTCGTCGGTGCTATAAATCGTAAACACGTATGATACAGGTGAAATTATTGTTGGCGTGTACATGATATATATATAGTTAACCGGGCGGCGACTTCAGAAGAAATGCGGCGACACTGCAGCGACGTTGACTCGTTACACGCGGCCGATGTCCCTCGCGACCTTTTTTTTTCCTTCGGATTTCCGCCGCCAACTCTTATAATATATATATTAGTACCTATTTTCCGTCTCTGTATATGTATTTTGTATAATTTTTTTTATTTTTCGGTCGGGTTTTGTTATTATTATTTTTCGCGTTATCGCGACCGGGGGCGGCGAACATCTGCGGGTATCCGGTTACGACGGGCGCACGTCAAATTAGACGGATTTTTAAGGACGCCCCCGTTCGATCGCGTGTGCGTGTTTATATATATATACAGCTACGCCCGCTCGTTATATTATTATGATACGACGCGATCACGACTTCATCGCGCGAGACATCACGTCGGGGAGCAGAAGATAATACGACGAAGATGTGCCGCCGCCGAGTCAACACGCGCAGTGATTTTTTTTCGTCCCGAAACCGAGGCGGCGGGACCATATTGTTTTCTTAACAAACGTTTATTATTATTTATTTTCCTCCGTGAGAAGACGTCGCGTTATTTGTGTAAAAAAGCCGACTTTGGCGGCGGCGGTCCCAATTATAATAAGTAGTATAAAAAAAAAAACGCGACCCTGCTCTGCACAGTGTCGCATCGCCGCCGTTAAAAAACTATCCGTTTCGGCACCTATATAACGAGCGCGTTTAACTATTATACGCGTACTATACACAATTATTATTATCGCCGCCGCGTTCTCCCATTAGGTAAAAATCACGTATATCAAATCGTAACGGGCACGAGATCATAATCACAGCCGCGGCCGTCTCTCGGGACCATATATACTGTACAAGTCGTCCGTGCACGTAAATATGATATTAAAATATTGTGTATACGCTTGTCTTACGCTGCACCCTGTGGACACGACGACCTTATCTCGGGTGTATTGCGCATCTGCAGTGTATAATATATAATGTAATGCGTATGTGATAACAACGATGCTGCAGGCCGAGCAGAGGTATATGCGCAGCTACGACGAAAATATTATAATGGCTTTCACGACGTGAAGTTTATTCGATAGCGCCGACCGCGGCACCGTACCGGGCACGTCATCGTGTCGTATATACACGCGCGATAAAGCTTTTTTTCATCTCTCCGCCCGCCGCCGTTATAATATATAGGTAACGCTTTTACTACGACGGAATAAAATTACATAATATGTGATACGAAAACTCAAAAAAGATATTTATTATTATTATTATTACGATGTGCGTACGACTGAAGCGCGGTGAGAACGCACTCGGTGCGTATATAATAATAATTGCGGTCGGGATCGAATTACACGCGACGCTGCAGCGCACGTACCCATAATAATAATTGTTATTATATTCCAGTATAAATCAACAGTAGTGTGTGTGTGCGCGAGCGCGCTCGGTTTTCGATCGTCGTTTTATTTTTTGGCGTTTTTTTCACCCGGAGAAGGTCATCTGTCCATCGCATATTACCATTATTAAGTTTGCGTTATTTTTTCGAAGGTGTACACCTCCCGTGGCTATAATAATCTATATTGTGTGGTCATAGAGAACCGCGGCTAAAGACAAACACGCGTGATACGAAATCGACTCGCTCTCCGCGGGACCGTCGCGGTCGTAAAGCCGGAAATAAAATATTTAAATAAGTCACGACGATCTCGTTCTAAACGGATTCATCTATTATATCGAATTACTATGTAAATATGTATGTACAAGCACCCCTCGAGTTTAAATATTACGATGGCATGTAAAATAAATACTATGCACATAACCATATTATTAGGATTTCAAAATTGCAATCTTTTCGCTGCACCTTTAAATTGTATCGTGCGCAAACTCGTTGACGACCTTTTTATGCTTACGTACATACAGAATAAGTAATACGCACTGTGTAGATAATAACATAAATACTTATTAAATATACACAATTTATTTTTTTTCTTTTTTTTTTACATACTGAGTAGTGACCTGATGGTGGAAGGGTTAAAAGTTCCATATTGACGAGCGTCGTAATTATAACATAATATAATTTACGAACTTTTAATTGTTAAAGCTATTTAATATTTGTAATATACATCAGTTTATGTTTTATACCTATTTGGACAGGTGTTTTAGTTCCCTTAAAAAAAAAAAATGTATCTTTTATCGCTAAATATTCATTTTTATAGACACTATAAAAACCGAAACTATAAACTCATACTGATGGTTTTTAATTAAAATATATACTTTATATTCTATCTACCAATTTATGTATGCAATTCCAAACATCATAATCTTTCTATATTAAACAAAAATAGTTTTGTTAAAAATGCCCATGGCAACCGACGTTAAAGTTCTTCCATACATTTTAAGATGGATTGAAAAAGATTTAAGATATCAGACGAAGAGCGTTATACAAATGGACTATATCAAAAAAATCAAAGAAAAGTATTACGAAAATAAATCAAAGAAACAACAATAATTATAGAAAGAACAAACAGATGAGCCTGAATATTTAGATATCGGTGATATGACAGAAAATGCCAATTGTAATGCTTTGTCAGTTAAAAATGAAAATGGAAATCGTCAAACACTTTCTGTTGCCACGGAAAAGTTAAACACCCTGAACTTGACATGTATCCACAAAAATTGAGAAATTTATTGTTCAGTGATGGTGAAATATAATATTTTATATACATATCTGACTTTATAATAATTTATTTGCATTTGTTTCTTTTATCTTTTAATGCTCAGAATAACGACATAAATTCGGGTAGTGTTATCTCATCCATGAGAATTGATGGCCAAGTGAAAATTAAGGCTGCACAGAGTTGTGGATTACTCAACCTGCAATATTAAATAAAAATCCATATGCAATATAATTTAAGAATAAAGTGTGTAAAGAAAATACCGATAGAGACGTGTTCTTGAATTTTTTTATGAGCAATTAGGATCGACCAAGAATTTATAACAAATCAAAGTGTGATAAATTGGCATCAGTAATTGTGTCAAAATATGGTAATATCAAAGAAAAAAAACCAATGTTCGTCAAGGGGAAAAATCTATAAACGAAGAGAGCAGGGGGCCAGACCCCCTAACATTATTATATAAAATCAATCATTAAATATATTGTTAAAAAAGTCTTATTATTTATTTTGTATTTGCGGATGGTAATATATATATATATATATATATATAAATGAACTTAAAGGACTTTGATGGTCTTATTTATCCGAAACTTAAACTATAATTCGTTTCAAACAGTTTTATTTTAAATAGAACTCTATTTTTATTTTTTA
Organism: Pentalonia nigronervosa; assembly: GCA_014851325.1. Lineage (NCBI taxonomy): Eukaryota > Metazoa > Arthropoda > Insecta > Hemiptera > Aphididae > Pentalonia > Pentalonia nigronervosa. Next base: position 20,089 of record JACXSJ010002023.1, on the reverse strand, counting down.
TCCTTGCCTGCGTTTGCTCTTATTTAGTTTGTAATTTATTACTTTCTGTGTATAAGGCAATCGTTCACCAAATAAAATAAATACTTTTATTTACATTTTATTATAGTAAAAACTGAATATATGCAGAACAATTATTTGCTTACTGATTTAAAATACTGCTTTGCATTTTTATATTGTTATATCAATCTGTAAGTAAAATGTACTGGCTAAAGGCAACTTCTAAATATATTTAGGTCATCGGAAAACATAACCTTAATAATATATGATTCATAATATTCTTACGTCAAATAAATTCTTTCGAAGATAAAAACAACTGAAAATGTCTGTTTTTTTAGCTTAAATATATATAATACATACTCAAAAATTAGCGTTGCCAGTTAAATGAACCTCCCCGTATATGCATATACATAAACATATTCAATATTACACATAATATTATATACATAGATATTAGATACAATGCGATACCGTTGGACTGCGTTCTTATCATATGCGTCTATATATATATATCGTACCTGTATAATATGTATGCATTGCGTACACCGCACACGTATGTGGTGCATTTGGTATATATAATGTATACATGTTTACACCGAGGGATTGTAGCTATATTATTCACGTCGCATGATCGACACAGTTTCAACCAAGGTTTTTTCGATATATATGCGCGTGTATATAGGTATAAGGTATATATTTTTTTCGATATTCGCGTCTTGTCGCAGCACTGTGTCTCCTGCTCCGCGTAAAATCACTATGGTGAGGTATATATGTTATCGTATATATATATATATATATATATATATATGATATTATTTATATTACAAATGTGTGTGTGTGTACCTATACATCTGCTGGAGTAGTCGTCCGCCGCGACGATAAAACTGGTTCAAACAATAGACTACCGTTTTGCGAAAACGTGAAAAAAAATTGTATACGCGGTGATGATGCGTCGAGACGCGGTTGGGGCGGGGGAAGGGGGAAGGACGGTGGATAAAAAAAATCGAAAAAAAAGAAGAAAAGAAATATGGTCACCGCGCGGCAATCCGGATTTGCAGCGGTCTGCGCGGCGATGAAAACTCGTTCGGAAACAATGGGACGACGACGACAACGCACGCGGGCTATCCTATCCGGTCGTCTGTGCATACTGTTGTACCTATATACGCGTATATAATATATCGTATGCATATATTATTATTACAATATGTTATATGCCTGCCTACGATTTATATATTATATATGTATATGCGTGTGTACTTTATGTACATAATATTTATGTATAATAGTGCCTAATACTATATCGTATATGCGCGCGCGTTTAATGCAATATAATGGACCAATAGGCGTTTTGAGACGAATAAAAATAAAAAATACGGGTTTTTGAATGTCCCGCCGAAACGGTGGTTATAATAATACAGGCGTATATTATATATTGTATACATTATAATACTATGACACGATAATACATACATAACATGCGAAATTTATTGTTCGGAATTTCGTAAATATTCAGATGAATAGGCATTCTCCCTTTCTCTCGCCGTTCGTTTGTCCGTTCGCGTATTTTTTTTTTTTAGATTTTTATTGTTTGCGTGTGTATGTACATTATATTGTGTAACACAATTTGTATAAACGGTGGTCAGCGGTGGTCAGTGGGTTGCAGCTTCTTCCTCGTTGGTCAATGTTGTTGGCGTGCGGTAAAAACAATATAATATATACCTATGGCCATATAGGTATATAATATAATATGAACGTGCAGCGTATACTCTGTGGAGATGGTAATGTGAAATCGCAAAGTCTGTTCTTTCTCCAGTGCTCCATCGGCCATCGTTGTCGATTGCAAAAGAAAAATAATTGGTATTGTAAAAAAAGTTTAACCGTTAAAAACGGACATAGTCGAACTGTTAATAATAACAAATGATCGGATTCCGCCACTGTTCTCGTTTAAACGGTTGGTTTGTTTAGTTTCACAAATTAATAGTTTCTTGATGAAAATTTAATTTAGTTCATATTTTAATTAATTTGTTTCGATTTAATCTTCTGAAAAATTATGTTTTAACTACTTTCCTTATTTAAGATGTATTTAATTAAAAATAATATATCTAATTTAATACATATTTTTTGTAACAATATGTAACATTTGAGTTATATATGTACTCAATGAGGTGGGATATGTATGCGAGTAAAAAAAAAAAATATTTAATAGAAATTATTTAAATTTACATCAATTACCTAGTAATATACATTATTATTCAATTAACATTTTACATTTTAGTAATTAATTGGCTATACTGATGAAAATAGTAGATATACATTTTGTTATGATGTAGAAATTAAAAATTGGTTTAAAAGCAAATATTATAATTATTATTAATTATAAAAATAGGTATAGTACAATAAAATAATATGCACTTTAGGTATCTATGTTTTTTATGTAAGATATGCATCAAATCATTAAGATTTATTTTTATTTATTAAACTATTTATTTATGTCAATAAAGTGAGCAGCATAATATCCAAAAGATTTTGTTTAAAAATAAGAATAACACTGATAAAAAAAAAAGTCTGTCCTACAAATAATGAAAAAAAGTACAACTATAGTGATGTCCGTTGCAAAACGTTTATTGCACACTCATCTAGTTATTGCGTAATACTGTATACACTGTACAACATAACATACCAAAAACAGCGTTGTGCCGTTATTATATTATAACAATTTGTAATTATTGGCAAATGTTTGTTTTCAAAAAATGCAAATCACCCGTTCATGCCCAACGATATAATATGGACAACTTCAGATAGGTGTAACAATAATATATTCTTGCATATACCGGTTCAATCATAGATACTGAATTTGATTTATCTGACTAAATTGTGGCGTTATTATTGTTTAGTTTTTACAGATAATGACTATTTCGGGAACCCCGGAAAAAAAGAAGAATTTTAATTTTCCGCATGCACATTGCCTATACTAAATATATATATATATATATATACAAGTATATTACTCTATTATAGAGTAAAATACATTTTTATTGCTTGAAATTCTCTATGCATAACTATAAATAACCGATGAAACAAAATTGCCTCAAAATGATATAGGTGCATATGAACCAAAAAAAAAACACACTATTTATGAAAAAAATGCAAATAAGACTATTAACTTTATGCGAAGATTATAATAATGATAAAAAGGATATTGAAAATGTCTCAACTGCCATATCACACACAATACGATATCATTAATTTTGAAGTTATAGTCAAAATGGATTAATTATTTAATTTATTTAATTTATTATTATTAAATGTATGTCAAATGATTTATAATATTTTGTATTTGTATAGAAATGAAAACACTTACCTTTATATGAATGAGACGAAGCATTTTTGTGAAATGTGAATATAACTAAACAATATTTAATAAACAATTTGACTTATTAGCTTTACAGGTTTACAGTGTTATCGATGATAAATAATAATAATTTGACATCAAATTGATATCAATAATTTTTTTTTTGTGATATAATTAATGTTATTTTTAAATTTTAAAAATTGATATTTTTTACCGATTACCCTATTTCGGTATGGAAATCACAACAATATATGCGCCGTCACTGCACGCTATAATCAAGTAATATTCACTATCAGATATATAGCTGAATGCTATAATAAATGTACGCACGAATTATATGCGTTCATTCAGTGACGTGCGATGTGCCACTATTATGTTTTTTCCGCGTGATGCGTGTAAATAATATGATATTGGCATATAAGTACATTTCATCATATTATAATTTCCACAAACATTTTATTGGTATCGCATAGTTCGTTACATTGTACGTATTATTATTGGACATTTGATGTATTGTATGTGGCTCGTCACGGCGAGCGCCCGCAATCGGAAAACAATATGTCACGGGTCGTCTTCGGTCCGAGAACATGTGTTCCTTGCGGTATGTTTATATGACCAAGAATCGGCCATGATTACGGCCAAAACACATTTCGGCGAGGTTATTATATAATTATATACATTGTATCGTGCCCTAATGGCCATGTGACTATATTATATCATAATATATAATATTGTACAACGCATTATTATATTATGCGCAGAAGCGCAATTATATTGTGTATAGGGCGTGCAATGTACATTTTTGTTTGGCACATTTTCCAAAACCTGGTTTATTAGGCAAACAAATCTTATGGTTAGCAGAATTTCTAATGTTTATTATGTTTTAATGTTGACATTAAGAGCACTTTATCAAGTTCGCGTTCAATATCGCCCATGCAGTTAAATTTATAGGTTAACTTACAGCTTATTGGCAGGAGCAGATCAGAGTGAATTGATGAAAACATTATATCAAACGCATTTATCTACCAACTAAAAACTTATAGTACTGTATGTACATCATACAACATATTGTGTTGTGTTATTTAAAATTTAAACTAAAATCAGAAATAATTTTTATAGACTATATACCTAGTTAGCATATTGCACTGTACACTATGATACTGTATACGGTTAGTCAGATATTGATCCCATAAAGCGAACTATATAGCTGTTTTGCTGGTTTAATGTAAAGATATGTTTGTTATTAGTGTGTTTTGAATTACATTTCTAAATACGTCTTAAGCATAATCGGCACGCACACATATAACCACGATAATTTAATCAGGCAGTTATCAAAAAAAAGTTGATCTGATCTAAATAAATGCCCGTCGACACGTTGAAAACGAAATTAATTTCCAAAAAATGCAGATAATTAATATTTCAAATATGTATTTATTAGGTAATTCTAATAACTTTAAAATTCATCCGGTATAGCGCAATTATCTCCACTTCCGTGATTACGGCAGACTAATAGATGAGATGGCCAAACTGAAAAATTTATGAAAAGATCGTTACTGCCGAAATCAGCGAAAAATGTTTTTATGTATACTTATCTATATTATACATTCGAGTTATCCAGATTTGGTTGAATTATAAAAATTAGATTATCGGTAGTGGTATATTATGCTAATTATTTTTGAAGAAAACATAGTTTATAAAATTTTTTATATTTTTTTCCAAAGAGCACAAAAGTAACCTAAACCTGAAACCTAGATCATCGGCTAATTATTATTATCCACTTTCGTTCTGCAGAAAATCATACTTATATGTAATTACCAATGTATATACGATCTTTTTTTCAAGACGTCCAATTTGATTTTTGCCTCTCCTTTTCAAAACGTGAAATGACGCAAATAAACTAGAAAGAATAAAAAAAAATATATCGTTTTTATGTGTTCGTCCCCGCCTTGTAATATTTTTTCTGTAAACCATTACGTTTTTACTCGAAAATCAGAAGAGAAAAAAACTGTAAAGCCACCAACAACTGCTACGCAGTGATCGACTGACGGCTGCGCTGCAATTAAACAAACAAACAAAACAAAAAAAAACGTCGGAGGCCCATAAAAACGGCGTCGTCGGCGTGTCGATTATTTACAATTTTCTCGATTCGCAAAAAAAGAAACAATAATAATAATAATAATATAACAACAACTGTATTTATTGCCATCATTATTATACTCGACCGATAATGTGTGAACGCGGGAAGGAGAAAGAATAAAAAGTGGGATGGTGACAGAGAGAGAGCAGTGCCTCGATAATATGCGCGTATTCAACTCTCCGCAGGGATCCGTTTACAAATGCACATTATGTACAATAATAGTGCAGTTTAGTAGTTGTGTTTCGTGTGGAAGAGAATTGAATAAAAAAATATATATATATATTTAAAAAAAATACAACCTACAACTCGACGGCAGCTCGTTACGCACGCGGCACGCCGCGTCGGCGAAGCACTGGCGCATACGCGGTGGCGACGGAGACGACGGCGGCGTGTTTATTATTCCCATTGTCCTTGCGGCGGCGGCGGCGGCGGCGTGCGTACGCGACGGCGGCGGCCACCACCGCGTCGAGAGGGTATATAAAACGCGAACGGGCTCGCGGGCCGCGTGTGTTTCGTGTACAGCGTACAACATACATATATATTTTTATTATGTATATGTGCGCATAGGGCCCCGTTCGTGACGTCGCCGGCACGTGACCTGTCAGCGTGTGTGTGTGTGTGTGTGTGTGTGGGGGCTTGGGGGAGAGACCTGGCTCTATAGTATGTGTACGACAGAGATGTAGTAGAGTATATTATGTATTGTAATATACGAAAAGGGGGTAGGGAAAAAAACTTATAAACTCTGCAGTCCACATATACGCGCCGCGTGTGTGTGGATACGACGCGCGTATTATTATTACGTATTATAAAGAAAAAGTCGGGATTTTCGGATTTATTAAAATCGTGTTGCGTGACGCGTGCGCCTCCGCTCTCATTATTTTTATTATGACGACGACGACGAGTGGTTATGTGTATACTATAATATTATAATGTACGACTGGTAGTTGTACACAACCGCTATTGCACGCCGCCGCCGCACCTCTCCGGTCACCCCGAGGCAGCCACCGGATCATTAGCGGCGGCGACTGATGCCGCGAAGGAGGAGGTTTTCTAGGGATCCCATTTCAAACGGTCACGAGGCCCGCGCGCGCGAAACGCAGTTCTTCCGATGCGCGCGGCGGCACGAATACGCGTGTTCGGTTTTTTTTTCGTCTCCCCTCTCGACCCGCGACAGCTCTTTTGTTGGAATCCGTTTGTTAGCGCGCTCGCGCTGGGGGGAAGGGAGAATCGGTTAAGGTAAGACCGCGGATTTTTTATTTATAATATTATTTTCACCCCGTACATACACAGCAGCGCGCGTAGGTACTACGTATTTATTCACAATTATTTCGCATATATATATATATATATATACACAACAATACATAATATAATAATATTATAAAGACTTGCCCCTATCGGTTTACTTTTACTCCCACGAACGCACACACAAATGCCGTGCACACACTCACTTGCGAACTCGCGATATGTATACCTATTATATTGTGCTTACGACCACGAGTGCATTATATAACATAATATATGGCGCGTGGGATAGAACAAACCAAGTGCGGCGCACTCGTTGAAACAAAATAAAACGCGACGACAAAGGTATATATATCTCGAGTGTCTCGCGCTCATATGTTTAATATTATAAGTGCACGCAGTTCGCTGTTTTCATATAATATATTATATTATACGTATACGCCAATGTTATGTGTGTATAATGTATACAATATATTATTACACTGAAAGTATACGACGGACGCGTATTTTCACTTCGCCCGTCATGTATACGCGTTTCCATTGTGAGCTCTGCAAGAGGATTGATGGCGTGTTACTTTTATGGAAAATATATAACGCAATGCAATACTTAAAAATAAGGGTGAGTTCGCAAACCCTTTAAATCTTCTAAATATTTAAATTTTTAAATAAAATTCAAGTCTGAGATAGAGAAAATTTAAGTTTGAGTTTGTAAAAATGTAAGTTTGACTCTTACTTACTTGAAACATTTTGTATTTTGATAAACCTATAAAAAAAAATTTATTTTAGAGGGAGTTTGAACCAAATTGTGTGACCCGTTAAGACCATATTTATATAGATATTGTTACAAAGTAGATAAACTTATTTGAAACAATTTATAAACGGAATTGTTTTTTCCATTTTCCACAGGCATAGGAATTAGAGCTAATAAACAGTGATAACGTGGTGAAAAAGCGTGAAAGTGCCTATTGTTTTAATAGAAATTTATGTTTTTGTATTTTTTTGTAAACATTTAGTATAATGATAATATTACTATTATAATTCTATAGTCTTAGCTACTCCATACTCACCTAATAGTATCATGCCTGTGAAATGATGGAAGAATTGGCAAAAATATCAAAAATGTGTGTCAAAAACTGTACTTACCTATAACTACAGTGTAACCGTCTTTATAGCCTATAACAGGTGTTTATAATTTGGTCCAAACATATTCCACTAGTTTGGTCTAAACGAGTTATGTTTTATTTGGTCGATATTTATCGTGCTTTCCTCATATTTAAGATTTTCTAATTTTGATTAGCAAGCTCAATTATAAATCAGATCCTATTTCATATTCATATTATATTACATTTACACTTTATAGTTTATTATTATGTGTTATAACTTATGATTATAATGAGTTATCGGGATAAAATATATAGATCAGAGGTTAGGTCGTTAGGTAGATTGCTAAAAATCACAAGTATATCCAAATGTGGTATATTAAGAAATCTGCAATAGAATTAAAGTTTTTATTAATTGTACCTATTCACACTTTTTTATTTTGTAATTATATTTACTGTAAATTACAATTGAATTTTAAACTACATTTAAAGTATACAAGATATAATCATATTATTATAAATTTGGCGGTTCTAATATGAACCACTAAAAACACTTCAAAATGTTTACTTGGATTTAAAGAAGTGCATAAAATTTATGATAAAATAATAATAAAAGTTAGAATTCTTGTCCTGGAATAGTTTTTTACGATTTGAAGATAGTATGCGATATCTGCTGAAACTGCCATGCAGTACATGTTTTCAAAAAGAAAAATATTATGGATTAGCTATGTTGATAGTTTTGTTGTTTTGTATTAAATATTAAAATATAGATACACCTATTATAACTTTATGATAAAAAATCACGTAGAATTGATTAAACGTACCTTTGAAAATGTGAAACTCATAAAGACAAAAAATTATGAGAGTCTATGAGATCTTAACATAAAAATAGATACTGTATAGTTGGGATTTTGCTTACATTTTTAGTGTATTTATATAATGACGTTTTTGTTTCAAATGTATATGTTTATCTTAAACTGTAATGATTTTTAAAAGATGGAAAGCGATAGTAATTGTTTTTTTTTATTTTACGTCAATATGCTTACATCAATTTTACTACACTACATGATTATTTTGACATGTGAAAGGATTTCGGATGAATGTGTCTGTCAAAAAATATCTTGTTAGTTGGCCATTGCGAGAAACAGCAGCAAATCCTATTTGTCAGTTCGTGCAGTTGTTTATAGTTCAACCATCTTCTACAATTTTGAAAAATACTGAAAATTGTTCATTTCTAAAATCAATAATGATGGATGTATTTAGTAGAATGCATTAGTAAAAAATGAATTAATGTTGTTTACCTATAGTAACAAGTAAATATTATTCATAAAATATAAATATTTGCAGTATATAGACATTTTTTTATTTATTTGTCCTATTGGCTATAGTTCAATTTTACAATAGTTAAAGTATTGAAAAATGATCAACATAGGTTACGATTGCCAAACGTTAATTTTTCATTAAAATAGTAGTAAGACGTATCACGTATGTAACCTGAAAATGAATTAGCACTTCTAAATCAAATTCTTTACCGTCAGTTCAATTTTAACTATTGGATAAACTATAAATATTAAATCGTAAGAACACATAAATATATTTCAATCAGACGTGATCGTATAATTGGACTACGCAGCAATGTAATTTATCAAGCTAGACAGATTTTTTTTTTTTTTATGGTTTTCTACGATATAAATACTGATAAATAATTTGAAAGATGTTTTATAATAAAGTTTATAATTTTAAGTAGATAATATATAAAGCTAAACTTATAGATTGTAACTTAAATTTTTTTAAACTTTAATATAACACGTTATCATCAATTATCACCTAAAACTTATTTGATACAACCAAAAAACCAAAAACTCGGAAAATGGGTTGGGGTTTTTACTTGCAACCACGAGCAACAGGTAACAGTAGTCTTGGAAACATAATAATATGTATCAGTTACGTAATTACGGGGGTGGGAGGGAATTTAGGTATAGTTCTTTCCACATGACCTTTTTTTAAAAAATTAGAACACTTGCTTATTTATTATTCATAAAACTTTTTAACACAACTTCAGTATACTTTGTAGAAATAATACCAAAACTCCGAATCCTAGGGAATAGTTGCAGCTGTAAACAATGTACATATAGTATCTGAGACAATATTATTATTTCGGATAATGTATATCCATATCAATTGTTTTTGAATATTTAATTATTTGTTTCTATGTGTGCATACATTTATACGTAACACAGTGGTTGTGTTTATAGATTTTAGAGGCGCTTATGATACACGCAACAACTTATTTAGGGGCAATAGTTGAAATGTTACAAAAATGTTGATCCCCCACCCCTCCTCAACACAAACACGACCAAAGTACACCTCTGCAGAATCATGTAATATAGTATTGTATCCTCGCCCGCCAGTACCGTCGTCGTCGTTGTGACTTTGTTCGAAAAAACAACACGACTCCAAAGGCGGCGAGGGGGACACTTGCACGCGCGGCCGCGTGGCGGACGGTGGACGACGGTTTTCGCGATTATTTGTAATATTACGCTCGGGCATGCACGCGGGATCGTTAGTGAGGATTATTATAATAATGGTACGTCGTCCGCGCGGCGGTGAACGCCAACAGTGGCCCCCGTTTGACCGGGCGCATACCCGACGTTATTAAGTGGACGTGCCGCCGCGCGGTGTCCGCGTCCCTGCGGGTGGGCTCGGCCCGGGGTCAACACGTGCCCAGGCCATGTCGTCGACCGACACCACGCCCACCGCCGCCGCCGTCGCCGCTGGTGCAGCGCGGCGGAATAACAAGGGACTCGGCTCGGACGGCGGCGGCGGCGGCGGCGGCTGCGAAATATCGTCTTCGGCCTCTCCCGATCGTATACATTATAATAATAATATTATACGCGACAATATAATATGATGTATATACGCGCGTATATTAGCGCCAGCGGTGTCCTGCGCTCGCGTTTGAGACATCCGACACCGCCGTCGTCGTAGTCGCTGTCGCCGTCGCCGCGCCATTTCTACGTTCGTTCTCTACATTTCGTCGTCAAGCCCCGAAAACGTGTTATTATTTTTTTATTATTATTATTAAGCCGACAACTTTTTTCGCTATGCCTACATCCTCCCCCCCCCCACGGTCCATCGTATCCGCTACTACCGAAAATGTAAAATTTTCAAAATCGCGTTTCTATTATTCGTATATGTATGTATAATATTTTAACTCAAAAAATATGAATACGATATTTTACTATTACCGATTCGACAACATATCGTTATGTTTTTTTCCGTGTTTACTTCGCATTTCGACAAGTTTTTATTTCCCTTTTATAAATATTTTTAATTCATTTTCCCGCGTTCTTTCGCATGCTCGTATATAATATAATAATAAATCCGTTATTATTCTATGACTGGACGTATTACGATGTAGTTAAAGTATTTGCATTAAAATTACATAAATACTCTAACTAATTATTCTGTACAATTACAGATTATGAGTTGGTAAAGTATTTAGGTACATAATTAATAAACTAAAATAGGTACAAGAATTATAGAATCATTATTATTACTTCAAGTTTAAATTACAAATTCTTTTAATGCAGTTAACCATTAAAATAAAACATTATAACACACTAATTAGGCAATTAATTAATTTTTATTTATTATACTAGGTATATTAATACCTAATTATTGTGAAATTCTTTTTGTTTAAAATTATTTTAAAACACAAATATCATAAGACAAGTTAATTAAACAAGATGTGTAGGCGCAATATTTGTTTTCTCACTCTGATCCACAAGTAATATAGCAAATTTTCTTTTGGCATAATCAAACATTGTGTTTTTAGTTTAAATATAATGTGAACTGAGTTAAATTGATCTATTATAAAATTTAAAGTAAAGAACATTATCTGTGCACGTCAGGCATGGATCCATAGCACACATCTGTGGGGGTGGGGACAATTTTTTGATGATATAAATACAAAATACATTGATTGTAAATACAGTATTTATAATCAATGATAGTATCCAGTAGTAGGTACCAGGCATTCATGAGCCTTTGGGAGAGGAGGGGGCAGCCCCCCTGGATCCGTCCCTAGTGAACATTGGGCTTTTTTGTAATATTTTACATACTCATATATTGTATAAAAATTAACATACCTTAAAAAAGTCAACATAAAAAACACAGATACTGTACTTAATTTAAAGTTTGATGATTACTCAATTCACATTAATATTAAAATTAACATCATAAGATTGGATCTGATAAATGCCAATTTGCTATGTTGCACATTGGTCAGAAGGAGAAAACAAATAGAGTGTTCATCCTCTTTTTCAAAATTGTTTACCATTTATAAATTATTACAGTTTTATTGTTTTAAGAAATAAGTGGATTTATCAAAATTATAATTTATGTACTTTTATTATTTATTATTTATATTAGTGCAAAATTAATTCTGATGACATTTTGTATTGCATATACCACACAATTTTTGCGATATAATATATGATAAATAACCATTAAAAAAAACCTGCCTATTATATGAATGATGACAAGAAACATACATTTAGGCATGCCAAGAACTTATACCTATTATATTGAAAATAATAAAATGGTGGTTGTTGAAGTTACCTATATGGCTATATCTTCAAAAGTTGACGTAATCACATATCTTATATTTGAACGATGACGAGGTTACTTAAAATACTCAAATACCTAATATTATGTATATGTTAGGTACTTGTTCATATATTTTATTTGATTGGTGTATGAAGTGTATTTATTTAATGAAATACACCATTAAATACTTTAATTGTAACGTATATTATAGATACATATTGGATAATATAGATTTTAACATCTACAATTAAACAAATAAAGTTAAAATAGCCTACTAAGTACTAAGTACTAGCCACTTATATATTTTTTCATATAGTAAACGTACACAAAATATAATTATTTAAACGCGTTTACGATTTTCACCGTAATACCTGAACATTTGAAGTGCAAATATAATTCAAATACCTATTAAACGAGTATTATGTAAATCAAATTTAAACAACAAAATGATGTGATGTCGTATCCAAAATTCTAAGCTACGATGTAAGTATAATTATAAATTACCATCATTCATTGAGCTTTCGGCATTTTAATATTTTCCGATTAATAAGTGAATATAATAATTGTTGATAGACTGGGAGGTTAGAAGTCAAATGATGACAATATTATATATAAGTATCCACTGTTTTATAATATTCGCAAGACTTTCTTTTAACGATGTATCGGTAAAATTGTAAAACAGATGCATCACATGTGTGAGGTTTTGCGAAAATTCAGATTACGTTAATGATCTAAAAAGTAGAAGATGAATGTCATTAGGATACTACGGTGTTAAATATACATACTGCAGTTCTTTAAAAATGATAAATTGCCTACCCTCTCAAAAGTAATATTAAATACCTCAAACATACAACGTTTTAGTTCACTCAAGGTTTTGTAAGTTTTTGTTAATATTCTGAAGTATGAGTATTTATAAAATTGATTTACCAAGCATTGTAATAATAATATCAAACAATCAAATTTAAAATTATTTAGTGATTACACTATCATTTTATAATTTTCTTAATATCTATATATATATAAGAAGTGAAAGTAAAATTAAACGTAAGATTAAATTATTAATTTTAATTCGTACAGTTTCTAGTTTTGTCTCAGAAATGTATAATAAAAAATAAATATTTTGTTATGTTTGCCCTGTAAGATTATATACCGAGTATTAATTCTTAAATAAACAGTATCATACTAACAATCCGACGTCTGCAAAGATTTAATAAAATAATAATAAAAAAACAAATGTATAGTATTTAAAATAACTTTGTTTTTTTTTACTCTCCTTGAAATAATTGTTTTACGTGAAAGAATAATATTTACATTTGAAGCACGCACCCACAGTTTATCATAAAAAAAAACGCCCGCCAGCGGCATCCTGATTTATGTGTAATTTATAAAATCCAATTACTTAGCCCTTTGCGTGGCATGTAATACAGTCACAGACTCGGTATGGTTTTTAACGTGACCGAAATTATTATTATTATTTCGTGAGATCGTCTCGGTAATGTAAACTCAACCGCGTGGTGTGATTTATGTAATAAAAATAACAACTATTAACACCAAAGCGATGATTCAGGTCTCCCTCGCGTGTGCGTTCGCTGCAGCAGCAGCTATAATATAATATGAAATCATATTATGCAGGTGATGACGGCGGAGCTAATGTCTCACAAACTCCTCGCCTCTTCACATACACATTGATAATGATTCCAGTATTTACAAACTAAATTGTAGATAAAAATTAATTTTAAATGAGAAAAATGATTACTCGATGTTTTTTTTTTTTAATACGGACAAATTTTTAGCGATGACTAAAAAATCAAAAACTACTGAAAAAAAATCTCTGGTATCGACCAAATTTAAAAAATTAACTTTTATGTGTAATACCTACACGATGGAGGAAAAAAACGGGCGTATGGATTTGTAGCGATCGCGGTTGTAACTCGTGTTTTACACGTTTTATACAGCTATTCAAATCGCAGCAATATATGTATATTTGTTTATGATTATGGTTATAACCATATAATATTGACCATTCGACATTACTGTTATGTATAATATAATACTATTCTAATAATCCGATAGCCACTCGTATACATAATAAATAGGAATATTCCGTGCTGGTTGTTAACAGATTTTACGACTAGTAATAAACTTTATTTACTAATGTAGTTGCTCGACGATAGTGTGCGTTCTCGTTTGTAATCGCATAGCATACATCATTGACATATTCTTTTTACCTGTGTTTGTAAAGGGATTATTTTTTAACTCGGCTATTCACTTTATAGTTTTTTGCCGATAGCATATTATGTGTAAGCGAAGTCATCACATAACTGAAATAAATAGACGATCAATATATTATAAGTACCTAGGTATACGACAGTGATTGTGTATTTCCACTCTGTTGACAAGTTTATTTTCAGGCATTTTGAATGCGAAAGGGTACGTACGGTTAATGTATATATATATTACACATTACTTAAATATTTTATGTCGAATTATACAATGATGCATATTTTTATATAATATTAAGACTAAAAAAATTACAAACAAAACGTATAACTTATTAGTTGTAAATATATAAATAATATTAAATATTATACCAATACCTTAAAGTCAGACATTTGTTAAATTGATTTTTCTACACCAAAAGCGAATCGATATTTATTCTATAAAATTACCTATAGGTACTGACTATACTGATTATTTATAATATATTAACATGAATGTTTATGTTTAAAATATTGCAGTATTGTAGTTGATTAGCGAAAACATTTTGTTAGACATTAGTGCATTACATAATATGTAATATACTTATAATATATAATTTATAACTATATTATAGTACATAGTAATTAAGTGTGGTATTAGCTAATTCTTTATAGATTATACATGTGTACATTATTTTATTGTAGCAATAGTTGTATCTACGCATGTACATAAAATGATTGTTGAATATTCATCTTTAATTATACACAATTGTACTTAATTATAGTTATTACATATACCAATATATTATGTAATTATTAATTTTGTACATTGGTTAAGCTTAAGTTAACATATTATTACCTATGACAATTCATTATTTTCCCTGATCATTCATTTAACATTTAGGATAATATAAATAATACATATGCATCGTTATATCGAGTAGTTATAATGTCATCTGTTACTTAAAATATAAAGTAACATAAAATATACGTTTTATAGTTTTAAATTGAAAATGATTATTATACACGGTTTTTACATTAGTTTAATAATCATAATATTGTAATAATTGTAATGGAAAATAAACTGTTTCAGTAAAAAAAAATACTAACTCAATATATTAACATTGTCTATGAAATCAACAATAATAGTATAACAGTATAAGTATTAATAGGTAATTATACAATAATCTATACACATTATACAATGTACACAGTATATTGTATATAGGTAACCGTTTATTTGTGTTTATGAATTAATTATAAAATAGGTACCTAATAGCTATTATACCTAATGCTTAACTGCTGAGTATAGCCAGTATAGGCCAAAATAATTAAGGTACATAAACCGAATTAACTACATCAGATCTATTAGATACAAAAATAATATTATGTGATATGAATTAATTGGCATAATGAAAGTCTTGTGTATTTTTTTTTAGTTGAATATTATTAGTTTTTTTTATATGTTAAATATTTTTATATTTGAGATGAATCTTGTTTTTTCTGAACTGTTTATTAAGGAATTCTGTTTAAAATATAAACGCGTTTGAAAATAATTTTTGATTAATCGTCGGACCAAGATATTATAATTTGTTTCACTCATAAATTATTATTAATTTATTAATTTATTTTACTAATTCATCGGGTAAACATGCTATAAATAATAATTCTTAAGTTATAACAGAAATTATTTTTTTTTGTTTATAATAAAAATAAAATATTTACATATTATACATTAAAAAAAATTTTACTTATATTATATAATTCTCGTTTTAATAGGTTTTGCAAAAAAATATTTATACTAAATTATTTATTATTATTTTTAGAAATTTACAATCCACACATAATTTCATATAATAAGTATATGTGATTAATTAATTTGTTAGAATTGTGATTGTCCAAGAGAAGGGGAGAAAAATCATCCGTTGGCGGAACGTTTGATAATTTAATATAATTTTTTTATTATAATTTATAATTGACACTAGATTTGGTTCCAACGCTCAACGGTTAAAATGTCAACTATATAGGCAGGTATACTATAAAATATGAAACTTTTGACTTCTGTATAACGATATACTATACAGTAGTATTTATAGTACAATAATTATTAATCTTTAGAACTTAAATATTTACACATAATGCATGTTACACTAATATTATTACACGTCTGCGTGATGGCATATGTAATATATTAAGTATATGTAAAAATACACACGCGGCTAACAGTAACCATCTACATGTAGTACCTATTATTAATGTGTTGTAATTGTTCATTACACACGTCACGAGTATGAATGACTTAACATGATAATATATTTTGTTCGTTTCGATTGTTTGTATCGCGATTATCTATAATATAATGTATACCGAGAGATGCGAACGGTTTTTTTCTCGACGTCATCCGTCGGCTGGCGGCGAGCGAATAATAATAATAATATTATGTTCCCACACTATATACGGTGTCTGCGGGTTTTTTATGACGCGTTCGGGGGCAAACGGGGTAGAAGCGGAGCAACGATATATGTGTCTATATAATATTATATATGATATATGTATAGGTAAGAAGGACCATTTCTTCGTAGCTATATAATAATATGCATATATATATATATATATATATATAGGAATATTCACGATGAAGTATGTATATATAAAGATATAGGTATCGCAAGTCTTAGAATACAGCCGTCGAATAAAAAAAAAAAAAAAATGTAAAAACCTATAAATACTACGTATGGGAAAAGGAACTCCGAGAGCCCGTCCCGTGATCGCAATAAAACAATTATTATAAAATGATACAATGCAGGGCATGACGCGGTGCGGTGCGGTGAGAGCGCGCGCGCGCGCGCCCGAGTGCTGTAAAACACTAAAAACCGAATCACCGACGGTCATCGCTGTCGTCCGCCAACTGCAGGCCGACACCTGTGGACAATAACCACGGCTTTTTTTTCCTTTTACACGACGTGTGTGTACCTCTACAAGACATTTTGCCCCTCGTCTAATACCATCGTACGCAGGTCTTGGCCGTGCGTTCGTAACGCGCGTACGGTTTTATTGGGGCCGCGCCGCGGAATACATAAACGTTTTTAAAATAATAATAAAAAAGAAAAAAAAAACCACCTATTATACAGTACAGGTGTACACACGTGTACGGTCAGCGCTATTATATTGCCGTGTACGTACTTTATGCACAGTGAGCGCGTCGGTTTTGATGTTGTGTATAATATCGTAATATTATACATTATTGGCTAGTGATGTCCATGGTCGCGGTATGTAATACGGTACCGCCGAGCGGAGGGGGAATACGACGACACGGAAACGCGTATATAATATTATATTTCTCGAGATATTTATTGCTTTCAACGGGTGTTTACAGTTCAATTTAAATGCAAAACCCGCAACGTCCCTTCTTTTGTTTCTGTATAACCATATACCTACAGGTATACATACACCTCTAATAATACTCGTGTATAATGTACGTACAGCTTATACTTGTATATATATATATATATATAATAACGTCGTCGAAAACATAATGATATTATATACACGGAGGAAAACCAATTATACCCGCCGGAGCCGAGTGCGGTTTGAATTCAATCGAATACGAACCTTATGCTACGCGCACGCCCGCGTGTGTTTAAATAAATAGTTTCGGGCGATTGGTTTCCTTGAATAACGTTCGAATCCGTTTTGTATTATTATTTATGATGTCGTTTTAGAGAAAAAGACCGAGAGACAGAGACGGAACGAGAAAAACATATAAATATATAAACGATGCTATTATGTATATATAGGTGTATATATATATTTCAACGCGTTAAACAAATCGCTCGAATACCCCCTTCCTCTCGCCCCTTTAATTCCCATAGCAGCCCGTCAGTGGTTTATCCATTCTCCAACGTCCGACTTGCGTGTGTGTGTGTATAATGGGTTCGTGTGGCACCGATAATGCATTATTATTATTATTATTATTGTTGTTATTACCAATCGAAGACTGGAAATCGCCGGTGGTGATAATATTATGACGTCCGATTTCACTGCTCGGACTTCGCCGAGAAGCATCTATATATATATATATATATACTTTTATATATAATATATTGGTTTTTTACTGACGCATAGGTATATATTACAGCTTGAATGATATTATTATGCACATAAATATATTTAAACAAACGTTGTAAATATAATATTATAGACTTATAGACAGACGCCCGGTAAATCGATTTAAAAACGTTTCACACTGCAGTATACTATAATATATACATTATACACGTGTATTATTCACACCGTATAATATATTATTATTCACTAATTTATATATTTTACTGTTCCAGCCCGATATTGAAAAGACATGTACAACAAACAATTTTTCACTGTTGAAAAAACCATAAAAATTATTTTTTTTTCAGTAGATTTGCATCAAAATATATATGAATACGTGAAATAACCGAGGTATTTATACAAATATACACACACAATGATTCATTTATCACGAACCGGGCAATATATCATAAAAAATAAAATGTCTTTCAATTTTTATTTTTTAATTTTCATAACGAATATATGTTGTTTCTGCAGTAATCATAGGATTATTTAAAATAGTTTGTTCTCAGACGTTAAAAATCAAAAAAATCATCGTAATGCATAATAAATTGGCTGGTTCATATGATAAAAAACATTATATAGAAACACATTCAATACACTTCTTTGACAATCGATGTACAATTTATACAAACGTAATAGATTTGTTATATATTATTATTATTTATAGTGTATATTAATATATTATCCAAAATATTACTTAATGCATAATATAAATATTCAAAGTGTGAATCTGTTAATTATGATTACATACTACTAGTGTTCAAAATTTGGCTCAGATACCAAAAAAAAAAAAAAACATTATTAATTTTAGTTCTTGTTTTTTGTACTTACTAAAATAATATATAATACAAATAAAACGTATCCATTAAAAATTAGTATTATAATTTTAACTACAATGTTGTCTTGAGTAATTAAATAAGTGATGGTCCAATGCCAATTTTCTAAATTGTCCACAATTTTATAAAATTTGAACATTATATTTTATTTTTTAGTTGTCACTTTAATGCATTAGAATACTTTTCACTAATCTACTTCCCCATATAAGCATATTTAGAGGTAAAGCGTATTATATTAACAAAAATTACTTCATAAAAAAAACTTTCAAGTTTCATAGAATTATCGGGTTTTGTAGATAATTGTTTTTTTATCTGAAAGAAGAAAACTTTCTACAGATCGTATTGAACTCTGAATTTTTATATTATTTAAAATAATCGTATAAAATAATTTATAAAAAGAGCTTAAAATCGTCAATTTTTTAAGACATATTATAAAATTTGAGATTTAAATAATGAAAAACGGAGTTGAATGCGGGCTGTGGAATATTATCTTATATTAATTT
>JACXSJ010002022.1:35422-60222 GCA_014851325.1 Pentalonia nigronervosa | reverse complement strand
GTATACATTTATCGTTTACCTAGCTCAGAATCAAAATATTTATGTTACCTATGTAATCATTTATGTATTGTGCCAGAAGCACCTCATTTTTAATATAAAATTATACTTAAACCTCAAATTCCTAATAAATCGTGCATATATGAACAATATATTTTTTGAATGATTGTCTCAGATGGAAAATTATCATGTTCCAGAAACAAGAAATGATTAATATAATTTAAGTATATTCGAAGTACATATTTGAATATATTTATGAACGACAAAAACTAAAACATAATATATAGAATAAAAATACATAACGCAATATATTTTTGCATTTTTTTTTTTCATTTTGATCATAATAAAATAAAAAATTCAAGGAATCTGATTAAAATAACAGAATGCAAAATAAATATACACAAGTTAGTTCAATATCGAAAAAATTATAACAAATATTACCTATAATATACCTATATTATATAAACCTTTAAAACTTCAAGGCTTGTACATATTTTTAAAACCATAAAATGTAATTAATTCTATAATTACTAATTAATGAATATGTTGTATCTAGATTAACTTATCATTAAATATGTTATTATTAAAATAAAAGTGATTATATATTTAATTTTAATGCCAAGGTTTAAAAATTATAAAAATGTTTAAAAAAATTTTTTTTTAATTTGTAAACAAGTCTACTTTATGTTTTTAGACTTTCAGTTAAAAAATGTTATAAAAAGTAAAACAGCATAATTTAATTTAGAAAATTTAACAAATGTTTATTATTAAATATTATTTAACAGCATTTACTAATAAATATATACGATAAGTATTCAATTGAATACATATTAAGTTTATTTATAAACAAAAATCGACTAGGCATCAGCCATTATTTGATAAAAAAAACTTTAGAAACTTAAAACTTTAGCCAATATATAAATTTATATATATGTCATAAAAATATGTCAAGTATGTCATGTAAATACGGCTTGACAAAATAGTCTGCGCCCTTGCACAGATATTATAAATTATAATAAACACAGCTCCAAACAATAAATATTTTGAAAATTATATAATGTCTAGAAAATGTTAATTTAAATATTTGATGAAAAATGCAATAAGATTATTTTTTTTTTAAATTAAATACCTACAACGAAATAACCAAATCGATAATGTTGAAAAATTGTCTTGATTTTTAAGTAAATATTCCTGTTTTCTGTATTTTATTATTTTTTAATTATTCTAAAAAATACTTGAAATTTTCTACTTTTGATCCTTACTATTAAGTCAAAATATATAAGTCAAAAAGTACCTAGGTAATTACTACTAACTATTGTATCAACCAGATGTAATTTGTTAACAGAAAAAAAAACTACAAAGTTCATTGTTGAGACTTAAGATTGGAAAATAGAATGAAAAGTTAACCATAATTTTATTATACTGTCCTTACAATTAACTATTAATTTTGTTCAATGAAAAATATCAAAAACGTAATAAAAAGGACATTCAAGATTCAAATGTTGGTATAATTGTCAATTTTAATGCATGTATAGTTAAAATATTTTGTTTTATGATCGCCTACAGTTTCAACTACTTACCTACAATCATTTTTTTTTAAGTTTATGACGATTTTTGTAATTCATTCGTGGTTTATGTGAACACTAAAAGGTGATTAATTAAAACCAATGATTATATTTTTAGAATATTTACTCATATGGTATTTTTACAAAAACACTTTTAAAATTTAAAAGTAATTGATTATTATTAAGGTTAGAATTTAAATACATTGAAATTCTTTTTTTTTAATTTGGTTAGTATGTACAAATGTATTTAAAATACCCACTTTTTTGTACTTTTTTGTACTATTCGTGTTATTTGATTCAAAATGAATGAGTTTACTAATAGGTAGACAGTTATCTTTATTTAAAATATTTAAAATGTTCGCATTTATTAAATAGTAACTATTTTTCTTTTACAAATTTTATATGCAGAAGATATAATTCATTTTCTTTAAATTTTTCGCTAATTTGTTCAAATTACAAAATTATATTATTGCTATAGTACATAGACGATATAAAATTTGACTGAAATGTACAACTATAGAAACAAAATACTTAATCCAAACATTTAGAATACATAAACCAATTTATAATTATCACGTTTTCGCCAGTATTTATGATTTTATTGTTATAGTTTGCACTAAATTTTCTACAATCGCTGTTTGGTGGAAATTTAAAATCAACGAAAAAAAAAAATTTAGAATATATTTTTTAATAGATACAGCCGTAAATAATTATCCGTCGTAATACTATGTGGCCAATTATAATTACCTGGATTATTGTAAGGTCTTGCTTTATTTGTTCCTGTTTACTATTTTTTCCACTTCCACTTTTCTCTTTGAACTTTTTTTTTTCATTTCCATTTTTAGGATCGATAAATTCACTTATGTTTTGGTTATTCTAAACTTAACGCCTTAACTACAACTCTGGCGACACTACCACTATACACACGAATTGCATCGCTGATGACACAATTATTTACGTATTTTATTAAAAAAATTTAAATAAAGAATTTTTTTATGTTCATAAAATTATTGTTCTTTTGTTATTTGCATTTTACGTTTTTTAATACCAGTTAAATTTTCGATACTTATCGCGCAGTCAGCTACTCATTTTTAATGACGTTCGACAGACGACGACAAACGAATACAGACACATATTGACAAGATAAGCAATGAGTGTCGAGTTTAAAACCAGAAATTTCAAAATATTATTTTAAATGTAAATTTAATGTTATCTGTTTACAAAATAAATAATTTCTAACTTTTACTAATACAAATTCGACGAAAAAGTCGTTCGGTGGCCACTGTCCACATCACCACGGCTCAACAGTTGATGATGGACTGTGATTACCTGTGAGTACTATAATTTAAATATATTAAGTATTTTAGTATTTGTAGCTACTTTATAACTAAGAAATTTAGTCATTGTTTTACTATGAATACAATTTTAAACACTATGAAAATTTGAAACCAATTTTCCTAATTTGTCTTCGATGCAAGGCTTCAAATCTCAGTAAAGTGTGCGAGAGTGCAAGACCCAAGGTCTGGGCCAAGCTCATCCATCCCCCTCCACCACTAAGGACCGCTCTGGAAATGTTCACATATCGTCTATTATTAATACAAATCATCTATTTTTTAATTTCTTATATCTTATTTCGCACATAATTGCACGTTTCCTCTAAAAACACGAAAAATGTATGTTTTGTGTTATATTTAATTATTTTAACTGAAAATAATATAATAAATAGAATTTCCATTTCATAAAATCAGTAATTTTATCTTTGGCGAAATGCATTTAAAATCTATTAAAAATGCTAAACTGAGGATAAAAATAATAAAAATGATTGACAAGTTTACTATGCCACCATTTTTACTATATACCACCATTTTGTACCAATAAGCAAAATGAGTAATGACTGAGCAGTCTGCGGTACCCTCAACTAAACTTTGTATAGTAACGTGACAAATAATTTAATTCATCAACTACAATCATACAAGGTATTAAGATCATAATTAAATAAATACATGTATAAATATATCATGATGGACATCACGATTTTACCTTGACATCGTGACAAGCGTCCTCACGGGAAATACAAATCAAAAATATTATATATATATATATATATATATATATATCGTTTATGTAATAATTTATAATAATGAAATAATGTCATTCTCTATAATGCTTGAGTAACTAAAGAGAGTTCTACATAATATTTAAATGTTATACTGTCGAATTAAAGAATTTTCAATATAATACGATAAATTCTTAGAATAGGAAATACTAAAAAAAAAATATAATATAATAACTTATAATACTTTCTCGTGCCTATGTTAAATCTAATCCTGACACAATATGATTTATCGTTACTAGTCACTATTTAAATCACTTTTTTTTTTTAACTTAAACTTTATTAACATTGACTGTTTATTTCAAATACAATACATTAAATTATTTAATTTTCTGTCTTTACATAGTTCATTTTTCTTTTTTAATACTTATTACCTAACCTAAACTAACCTATAATTAATAACATTTATTGTTTGTTTTAAAAACAAATTATATTTCCATAAATTGACACTATTTATGGTTCCGATATATAATATAACTGTTTGGAAAAATGAATAAGATGATCAACAAAATAATTTTTTTCCGTATTTTCTACTAAAATATTAAATTAACTGTGGTACAAATATTTAAAAACCGTATTTATAACCAATGATGATACATAAAGGATCAAAGCCGTAGGACACAACACGGCGATACGATGCTATATCTATACTGAAATAACAATTTTAAATATGCATATAGCACCGACATTTAAAAAAAAAATGCCACCAAGGCTCACGTCCCCTAAATACGTCATTTCTAATAATATTAATTTTTTTATAATTGATTTGTAAACCACATTGAAAACAAATTACGGTTTACTGTGGCATTTCAACAAATTTTCGTAGTATAGGATTATTTTTTTGAACTGTTTATAAAGTTGTAAATTTCTAGTAGTTGATACCCAAATTACGCCTCCAGTGATTTTTATTCACTTTTATTACAACAATATCCGATCGTTCAATTCAGTCTATGTCAATAATCAATAAACTATTGTGAAAACAAATTTATTTTTTACCATAATAATATACTTTATGTTAATATTTTTACAGTTTTTATTTTTCACATTTCTATTGAGAATTCAGCCTTCCTTCTTTTTGTCGCATACTGCAGTATGTACACAGTATATATTATCATATTATGCTTGTTATATGTGATTATTAATTTAATTTCTTTTGTATCGATTGTTGCGGTTTTGCGGAATAACCTTCAGAATATGTTTCACTTCAACAACAATATGTTTACACGATACCACAATAACTCTAAATTACTTTAGAATTTATTTATTTATTTTTCTAATTGCTATACAATTGCCCCAGGTCGTCAAGTACACGAGATTTTTTTTATCCTATGTTACCTATAATGTTAAGCCATTTCTGTTTTTGTCGTAAAAACCATAATCATTTCCGAAATTTTTTTCACTTTCCTAGATGCAATATAAACTGCACTACAAAATGTGAAAATGCATAAATAATGCATCGAAATTGTCTGAGGAATAATTTTCTTTTTTGTATTATACATTCAATATTGTGTCCAACTATAAAATTAACGACGGATTTTGAAAACCATCTCACGTACATAAATTGATATTAAGCACTTTGTTTAAACGGTAGACGGTTGTAGACGACTACTAAGTCGTGTGAATAATTATTATAAATAATGATGATATAATTATATTTTAAACTTCTTACACCCACATATTATACATTTCTACAGTATAATAAGAGATAACTATCGTAACTTGGATCGTCGTAGATATAGATATAGCTTTACTTATTCGTTTCAGTTTACTCAAATGACGTTATATCTCTGTTACTGTCCAGTCTATATGTATAATATAATAATTATTGTTGCCTCTATACAAAGTGATTATTTTAAAAGTAAACAGTTATTTTCCCCAAAAGTTTAAATGTTTTTATTAAAATCGTTTTTTACATAATTCTGGAAGTCATTACAAAAAAAAATTTGAAAAATAATGATATCTCTTACTTTTTTCATTATTTTTTATCGTTATCGTTTTGTAAGTTTTTGCTTTTTTTTTTAAAACAGCATACGTATTCAATTTCATATTACTAAGCGGAATATTTTCTGAAAATTTTAATTCATAAAAATGAAATTTCAATCGAGTCTAGATTATTAGTTATATATAGTAGCCTAACTAAGTAAATATTTCAAAAACGATAATGATAAAAATAGTAATAATAAGTACTTATCACTGTTTCCAAACATGTTTTTTTGTAATATATTCTATCATATTCCAATCATATAAAAAAAGGTCAATATGTGAGTACCGTTTTGCTGTACAGTAGATATCGAGTGGATCACTTTCATGGATATGCTAAATTCATATTCAATGATATATCTCATTGTATACAATAAATGATTCTGAGTGAAAACGGTCTGTCAGCTTACATAACTAAGTGTATCTATTTTAATATATTATTGCTATTAAAATAATTAATTTTATTACTATTAACAATACAGTAGGTAGTACTATTAACAATATAGTAAGGAATTAATTTTTGGAAAAAACATTGCATTTGAAAAATTAATTAAGCGTGTAAAATATAATAATATATTTTAAAAATTTCAAGAACCCTTAAAAAAATATTTTTAAATTACAACGAAATAACTAACATTATTATTCTTCATTTAAATATCTAATTTCGTTCAAATTTGAACTTAAAATGTCTATAAAAAATTATTTTTTTAATATATTTTTTTGATTTTTTGGTACATTATAAACTACTCATGAAAAACCTTGTTTTAAATTTTCAATCCTTAGTTATAAAAACTAAACATTTTATAAATTTTAAACCACAAAACAATTTGCAAATGTTCGACGATGACTTTGGTAAAAATTTGAAGTTTAAATACTTATAAAAAAAAATTGTACTTATATATTTTTATTATTTTTGATCTATTATATTTACAACTTATGAAAAATAATGTATTAAATTTTCAAAAAATTTGACCCAATGAAATGTTTTTATTAATATTTAAAGAAAAAAAATTTGAAGAAATCAAAAATTTCTAAGACATACAATTATATTAAAAGTTTTCAAAATATTTTTTGTATAGAAAATTATAATCTAAATATTTTTTAAAAATTTGAAATGTCTACGATTACTCGTTTTGAATTTATGGTGTATAGAAAATGCTTAGATAAACATTCGATGAAAATTTTATATATCTTCTGTGATTACTTTTGGTTATGTTACACTAAAAACAAAATCAATTTTGTCGAAAATTGGCTTTGCGTATGAATTCCAGTTTATCCCTTAATTTTTTGTTGTTTTTCCCGACGCGTTTGAAAACTATGGAAAATTTTTTACTTTTGACTCGCCCCTTAGTATCAATTAGATTTATTTTCCTACCGGAAAAGTTACTGATGAAGAAAATCTGAGCACTTTTACTACTCTTGACAGACAAAAAAAACACACATCATTATAAAATCAATACATTCCTCACTCAGAATCTAAAATAATTTCCAAAAAGCTTAAACTTTTTGAGAATATGAGTGTTGGCCCTTAAAGTAAAACGAAACACATTGAATGTATTTTTGATATACGCATGTAGCCATTGAGCTAATATTTTTGTTATATTAAATTGGGCTGTAGTACAAAGAATGTAAACAGAAATACTTAATATGATTAATATAATACGGTACTCAGGCCTCCAAATTATGATAATTATGATAATAGAAAACATGATTTATGGGAATGAACACAAAGATAGATAAAATATTAGATTTTTATCGTTAGATACTTTAGGTACTTTTTCTCCATATTGTGCGGCACATACAATAATAATAAATTGTGTAATTTTATTGTAATTCAAAAATTAAGAAATTTGAAACTTATCGCCAAAACGAATATTATTTTTTTCTATTCATAATTTCTATTCAAAAAAATATTTAGACTAATTTTAAGCTATTTGTTCCACTAACCTATTCAAACTGTTGTATATTATTACATATCGGTATTGACTCATAAGTCATAAGTAATAATTTAATAATATATAATGCAATGTTGACTGCAAAAATATTTCCTATACAATTATGATTCATCATTGTATATAAGTTTAA
Organism: Pentalonia nigronervosa; assembly: GCA_014851325.1. Classification (NCBI taxonomy): domain Eukaryota; kingdom Metazoa; phylum Arthropoda; class Insecta; order Hemiptera; family Aphididae; genus Pentalonia; species Pentalonia nigronervosa. Next base: position 52,482 of record JACXSJ010002022.1, on the reverse strand, counting down.
CGCATCCGTTTCAGTGACCTACTCAACAATATACTATAATACATTAGAACGAATTCTCCGATTTTTTCTTCAATGATTTGTAAGCGGTTAAAGATGGTTATATCTTTGATTATTAATGTCTGGATATAAAAATAAATTAAATTCCATCACAAAATTTACTTTTTTAACTGTTATTTTTTTTTTATTATTATTTTCTATACATTTTCTTATGCATTTTAGTACGCGGTGTACAATAATATATTCATGTTTATTTTAAATTTAATGATTCAAGTATAGGTACAGCGTTTGAATGTCAATGAAATACCTAATCTACCTAATTGCATTTTTTACTTCTTTAATCACTGTTTCATTTTTGGTACAAGTTATTTCAATTATTATAGTATAGTAATTCCCATTTTTTTATTTTTTTTTTTTTTTTTGCTTGAATGTATAATATCCTTATCAACCAATGACATTTAAAACAAGCTTAGAAATATAAATGTCAATGAAATAAGTAGAACGTAATACCAACCTGTATATAAAAAAGAACCAGAAAATGCACTTTTTTATTCGTATCTTAAGTCTAAACATAACATTTAAAATATTTACAAATATACCAATAATTTTATATGGTGGCCTTGTTTTGTTTATCTTATAAAATAAATAGGGTTAGTAGAGATTTGCATATTTTCTCATGTACCCATGTTAGTATAAAAAATATACCTACTGATGTAAACATTCATCATGTTTCATAACAGTGAGTAGTGAATAGTAATATAGGTATCAATTTATGTAACATATTATATAGATAATAAGCGAAGCGAAAAAATTTCTTTTATTATTGTAGATAAAACATTTATTTCTGTGTGTCAAAACACTTGAAAATTTAATACCAGGTTTCTTATAAGTTGTTATTAGTGAAAATTAACAACAAATTGAGCGCAAATTTATAGTATTTTTTTATTAGCATTTAAAGTTAAAATTTCGATCAAATCACAAAAATTCAAAAAACATTTTAAAATTCAGCACACGACTCCCCATAATTTTTTTACTTTTCACAAAAAAAAATTTTCCGGAAAGTCAAACTAATTTCTTATGAAAAATTGAAATTAGACATTTGATATTCACGCGTAAACTAATTATTTTTCATGGAACAATTTTCTTATTTTGTTGTAATTTAAAAACTAATAACTGTATAACTGTAAATTTATGACATTTTCAAACAAATATTGAAATTAGCATTTTCCATAGACCATAACATTTTCAAAATATTTCGATTCTTCATAAACTAGGTAAAGATAAAATAAATGTTTAATTCTTTACCATTTTTTTTTTTTTTTAAATATCGTTAAAATGTTTTTTCTGGGTCAATAAGCTTAAAAATTTAATACAAGTTTGTCATAAATTGTTTTAATGGCAGTTCAAAAATATTAAAAATACATAAGCATTTAAAGTTCAAATTTTGACAAAATTAATCAGCGTGTTGAAATTTTGGAAATTATTTTGTAGGTAGTTAAAAATATATAAAATGTTTAATTTTTATGGCTAAGGATTGAAAATCTAAAATTAGGTTTCTCATAAGTAGTTAATATCGTAACTTATAAATCTAAAAATATATTAACTTTGTTTTTTATAGACACTTTAAATTAAAATTGAGAAAAAATTAAATATTTAAAGTTACAATTATAAATATAAACTGTAATACAATTGCAATGTTTATTTTCAATAATGTAAACATGTATTAAACTAGTTGTTACTTTAAAGATTAAATAATAATTAAAACTAATTACAAGTATTCTAGTTTTGATTTTAAATGAAAATGAGTAATAGTTATAATAGTATAATTAGTATGAATGGGTATTATAAATCTGGTTTTAATTAAATTTTTTGATAATTTATTAAAATAATATATACTCATTAATCACAAATGGCATAAATATCATAATAGATATTAATATTCATTAAAATAATAAATAGATATTTAATAATAGTTAAGTGAACACTTTACCTTTTATAGTAGGTATATTGTTAGTTAATTAGGAGTAATAAATACAATTATTTTAGTAAATATTTTATACCTATATTTATGAATTCAAATATACTAACAATAAGTACTATATCAGTTTGAGGTAGTAATTAGTATTATATATCTATTATTTGTAACTATATACATCATAACTAACTAATCATATTAATTAATTATAATATTAATCAAATACGTGAATACCTACTTATTTATGTGCTATTTAGTAACATACCTTTTGTGAATACCTTTTTTTAAAAAAAAATATGCAAACATTAATCTTTAGTATTTTAACTATTTACAAATAAAAAAAAAATGATTATACATTTATATAGGTACCATGTGCCCATTATTAAAATCGATAGGTTAAAAGTTATTTATTAACGCGTTATATGTTAATAGTTAAAACAAGCATTGTATTTGTCTCTTATGAAGAAGAAAAATATTATTTTAAATCGTTTAAAAATAAATAAATAATTTTTTTTTTTTAATTACTCGATGTAATGTTTGTTTATAGAAATTTCAATTTTTTTAAATAATAAATGAATATTTTGTTATAAATTGTATACATTTTTTAAATGTATTTGTTTAATCCTGTGAGTATTTTTACTTTTTAGTTGAAAACTGTCTAGTTTTAAAAAATGCGTTGAATTATAAAAATGTGTGATTATTATTATACGTCCGTGATGATATTTACGTCGACGACCTGTTATTAATAACGTAATTGGCGCGAAATTCAAACGAATCAATAAAAATGGTGCAGTTATAGCGGACGGCGGTGCTAACTAACTTAACCTGTCTTTGGTAATGCACAGTCGGGATACACGGCCGATTATGAATCAACAGGTTATGAGACGCCGCGACGGCCAGGGGCGTTGATATCGATGAAACTGAAATACAATTATTATTGTTGTCGGGGTCTTGTGTTGAGTTGGGTAAATGGCCAAATAACGAGCTAAAATGATTTTACGAGGGGTTGGAGTACCAGGGTCTCATGCACTTCAGTAAGCTACTCGTCCAACGGCCGTCACGACCACGGCGTACGTTCGTGATACATGTGTGCTGATCGTTCGCCGTCAGACAACAACAATTTACTTCAGCTCTTCAGACACATTGAACCGTTTTCAGCGACTTTTTAAATTCTAAGCGGAGCGATGATGTATGTTTTTATTTTGCGATAAGTAGCCGAAATAATGATTCGACTTTTTGTCATTATTTCTTGTAATAATACCACGAATTCGTATTGTGCATATTTTATAGATTCCTCACATTTTTTTTTCAAACGTATGACTAAATATTTTTATTAATGTACGCTGTAGTTTTATATTTACTTTTACAAAACTATTTGAATAACTTTTATTATACAAATAATTAAAAAGTGAAAATATTTCTAAAATGTCCATAAACACATATTAACATAATATTAATTATAATAGTTAGGTAACCTATCTATTCGTTTAAGTAAGCCGTTCAACTCTGTTCACACTGAAAATTTAAATATACAATTACAATTAATGCCATTGAGACAATTATCCTAAGAAACATAAAATATTATTCTTTTATTTTCTTGTAGTTTTTACATCATTGTTTAATGTAATTGTTTGAAAATATTACAATTTAAAGGTACTCATATCTCGCTTTAGAATTACATTATGCAGCCAATATAGACATCATGATTATTTTAAAACAATTTCAATATACTTAAGAACTTTCATTTTCCAATACAATTACTAATTAAACAATATTTTTATCCTACAACAAAATAATATTAGGGTACTTTACAGCAAACATTTTCTCCAATATAAATATCAAGTATATGGTTTTATCATTGCTCAAACACACAATTTTTGCAACTCCTATTTGGACCCGTTTGTTAAACCTATTATATTAATTGATTTAATACATTTAATCTCGTTGAACTAATACTGATACAAGTTGAGTTTTGTCTATAAACATTAAACATTATACTGATACAGAAAATTATCCAGTCCATCTTATTATCTAAATAAATAGTATGCAACACCGATATCGTACAATATAATAACTAGGTATGTGATTTGTCAAATTGTGCATTATCGTATGTATGCATTAGTAGATGGAACACAGTAATATAATATAAATTATGAACTATTGAAATGGTCAGACTAGGCAAACTAAGATGGAAAATATATGATAAATATATGAATATACTCAATTCACAATGCAAATGTGATCATATTCTTTATACTGAAACGACCGCTACAGGCCTTACCTTTTTTTAAGTACCCATACTCGCTGTCGGTGTCGTAAAATAATTTAAATTGGCTGTATACCTGATCATTAATATATCCGTAAAAATATCCATTTGACCGAAGAATTGGGGTCATTTTTTATGTTGCGTACGGTATTTATATGCAACCATAATATATACATTAAACCCAAGTTTACTAGAGAGCATTTTCACAGGGAATTTATTGAGCCACCAAAGATGATTCTGTTGTAATAATCGCGAGAGCCAACGGTATTCACTTTTTCGTTTTTAGTATTTTTTACTCTTGTTTTTACCAATCATCTTTTTTGCGTAATAAAATATTAATAAATAATAACAATAATACCTAACTATACAACATGGGACATTATGCTGTTTGCATAATAATTTCTTAATATTTCAAAAATGTATAATAATAATACAGTGTATTATATTTGTACATATTATGGACATATGTTATGAAATATGATACGTGTGCGTCACGGAACAATTATAATATTTGTAGTAACGTACCCGAGAGAGGAAAAAAAGTGTTGTTTATTGAACCAATTGTTACAAAATGTAATATAAATTATATTATTCTGTGTTTACAAAGATGATGTTTACATGGTAATTAAATAATGTCTTTTGTCACATATGTTGGTAATAGTAGTATATTGTATTGTATATGTCTCGACGTCTCGTTATAAAAATGCTCACTGAATATAATACATTTATACACCACAATACAATATTAATTTGCTGATTAAACAAATACTTTTTTTTTTTATAAAATTTGGAATAATGCTCAAGAAGTTTGATCACTATTAAATAATGTATTGTTTCCTTTATATTATGTGCATCCTTGCATTGTATAAGCCCTTACTTGTGGTAGGGGATGTTGAGAATGAGTATATCTCTTCATTTTTGAAAATATTTCTGGGTATACCATACATATAAAAATATATTTCATAAATAAGTAATTTTTACGGTTTATCCTTTATTGATTAATTAAAACAATACTCAGAAGTGACCTATATACCATTATTGTTCGGGCGTGTCCTGATTAAAAAATATATATATATATGACTAGAGTGTGTGAAAATGTATTATAAAATTTATTTTTTATACCAACTTTTATTTGGATTGATTGGGCTTTTAAATTATTTTTTGTTTGATCCGTCCTTCATTAAGTTCACACGAATCATTCATGTGCTACCCGTGGAATAATTATTGTTCCATATTTCATTGTGTGTGGCTCATAAAATTAAATAATACGTTATGTTCTTGAGGTTAAAAATCTTATAAATGTATTCAACACTTTTAAAGTTTAAATTTGCGTCCTCAATTTATGTCAGATAATTTGTTATAGGTATTTGTAAAAATTTACCGTAGAATGACATATTAGTAGGTACCAACTTAAAATCTATATAATATATTCTATATGTAAATCATGGAAATATTTTTTTTTTCGTTCAAGGAATAATATGAAATATTTTTTTTTTCAGCACGGTTTTTAACCTTCAAACCTATTATTTATATTATGATAAACCAAATTTCTAACATTTTTGTACATAAATCAAAACGTTAACTGATAATGTACTATAAACACAGATATGAAAGTACATAAACGTACGTAAACACGTAGGTACTAGCCGGTACTATGTATTTAAATATATAGTTTAGAAGAAATACACACACTACAAAAGATTGTTTTCTATATGACTGTATGTTTAACTTATTCGAACTGAAACATGATATCTGTTGTTGTTATTTGATTTTGAGTGCTGATATCTATCTGTGTGACTGCTTGAAAATAATTTCAATATTATCATTCGCTTTTTATTTCAGAATTAAAGAATCAATGTCGTCGACACCAGAACTGCAAAATGGACTTCCAGAATCGGATATGAATTTCAAACCCATCCAGGACGAGTTGTACAAGTAATTATAAACACATTTTAATAGTAATTCATAGTAAGGTATTATAATACAATATACGTATATTGTATAATATATATATAATAGATATTTCCATCATGGCATGGTAAATCACATAGAAGTGTTTGAACAAATTAATAATAATAATAATAATATTAATAATAATACTTATTATTCGTATAAATAATTTGGTAAAAAAAAATGTTAATATTTAATTTTAATTCCATTTAATTGCCTTCTGCAGAGAAAATAATTATAGTTCAATGCCATATATTTAATTAAATGGAACGAATTCAATTTTTTTTTTGACATGCATATTTATTATTATGTCACTGATATATTAATATTTTGTTTATCCCAAGTCAAAGTATGATACAACTAAAAATTAGTTATGTATGTTGGAAGGCCCATTTAACACGTAGGGCCCGGGATGGATTTTAATTGAAACAAAACAAAACAAAACGTTCCAATCATTTCACTAACAGTTTATATATTTTATTTGCATATACATTGGGGCCAGCACAAAGTAAGTCTTATAACCGATCGAATCTTATAGGCGAAGTGAGAAAAAAACGAACAAAAATTTTAATGAATTATTAACTTTATTTTACTACCTAATTTTCCTATTACGTATTAGATATTATTAAATAATTATATAGAGTACATACATACATATTAATAATTAAATACATATACATATTATATACAGCCTTCCATAAATTTTAAACTTATATAAATTTGAAATGCAATAAAATTTGTTGTACATACATAGTATATGGCGTGTTTAGAAACCAGTAATGAGTAATAACCAACACAAAAGTTTATTTTCTATGATTTTTCTTACGAAGTTTAAGTCTTCAAACCATAGACGTGAGTCATTATAACAGAATTTTTTTAATGAATTTGGATACGTCCGGATTGTTCCAAGCGATTTTGAGTCTAATAAGCGACTGAACCTTATATCGCGAGTCTTATAAGCGGCGTCTACTGTATATATAATATAATCTGCGTAAGCGGTTTAACATAATTTAACACGATTTTCGCATACCGAATGAATCTAAACCTAATAACCGCGATCACTACAATAATAATAATAACAATAAGATTAAACCATGTAGGTATATTATTGAAAAATAAACGATTTCGCAATCGTGCGATTTAAATTTAAATTTAATCAAATATAATATCATACAGGGATTACCCGAGCAAAGAAATGAAAGGTGCATTGAAAGTACTCAATGATTCTTTGAAAAAAACGTCGACCACACTGTTGCCCAGGACCCAATTGAAACAAGCCATCGACGTTGTTCGAGAAGAATGGTTCAAGGTTTAACACAGCCATCCGATTGTATATATTTTTATAAATTTTGAAAAATAAATGTCTTAACAGGTGACGAGCTCAAGCGATTGCGGTAGCCAACTCGTAAAGAATTATGTCAACTGGTTCACTTCTTACTCGCCAGTTTTACTGGAGTTCATAATAAACATGACAGATGCTGCGGTAAACATATTATATTATTATTATATAGCTAAACTTATATGTATATTATATTGCTCGGGTTAAAGAAATTGTACCAATCGATTGGGATTTGGCAGATATGTATCTAACTGCCAGTGATCGAAAATCAGCCAATGATACGAGAAGATTAAAATTACAGTGATGTAAATTTAATGATTTTTTTTATATAACTACCGATCAATTTTGTTCAGAAATCACATAATCAGTGATACCTATAATAATCTGATTCAATTAAGTCGTGACTCTTAGGTGACTATTCTGAAAAAAAATGTATTTTGCATATCTGAGATATAAGTAAGTAGGTACATAATATAACTGGTAATATTAATTGGATATAATTTTATCTTCTGTTTTTATGTGTAAGAGAATTTATATTATACACATTTTTATTTAAAATATATAGGCATGTATGACATATTGTTGTGATATTATTTTCTTTTATAACATTATATTTTATTCAAAATATGATCACAAATATTTTTTGCCCGTATAGACTAATTATACTATACGTTAGGAGAAATTAATTTTCACTTTTTCAATAATTATATATTAGGCTCAAACTCTGATAACTATTCAAAACGGTTAACGGATATCAATAAACGACCAAGCGCGTGTTATACCATCCAATAAGCGTTCGTCCAATATCTCAAAAAAACAATTACCTACCTCATGAAAATATTATGTTTGATTTATTTTTTTTTTTTTTTTATATGAGAAAAATAATTGTTTCTATTATGTTATTAAAATATACCATAACCGTATTTATTTATTATTAACTTAAGTATTTTAACTAAAAATGCTATGTTTTGTAATTTTTAATACAATTTTTTTCTTGATGAAAGTTTTTATTGAGAGCCTATTTAAAAATTGAATGCAATAGGTAATGTTTTAAGTATTTGTAGGACTTAAAATTCACTGTTCTAATTTTAGTTTATACATATGCTGCAATGTAGATTTTTACAAAGTGTACTTATATTACATATAGCATGAAACTTGTATTTTCTCAAAATACTTTTATACCCAATTTATTTTTGCGCATATTGTATCTGCTATATAATCTAATGCACACAGACATTTAACTGTGTAAATTAAGTCATAATGCGAGTTTAGAATTCAATTTTTATAAGTAAGATTTTAAAAATTTAGGTACTTCTATAGATTTAACTAGAAGACCCGAAAACGCAGAAATTGCGTTATAAAGAATCCCACGAGTGTTTTTCACAACGAAATTTAAATTGTTCGCTTATTATTACGGTTCATGGAAATAAGCCGTAATGTCCGACAGCAATATGTAAATGAAACCGATATATCTCTACATAATTAATTCCACAGTTCAATAAAGTTTGTAAAATATTTACATGCGTCTAATAAATATAGATATTATATATGTTATAGATATTATGTATGTTATATATGTTATATACGAACAATAAAAACACAAACATCGGTGTATATACCTAAAGCTGCTATCGTAGTCGATCGCGAGTCACGACGCGGTGACATGAACTGCTTTACCAATTATTTTTTATTTGCGTTTGAGAAAATGTATGTGAAAAAAATTATAGTTTGCATATTTTAACATAATATTTTGATTTTTTATAAATATATGCACATATCAACCACTAAGCGTTTCGTAATTTTTTAACATTCTGAATTCATATAGACACATAATATACTATATTACCTTCAGTATAGTGTCGACTGTGTACCGTGCGGATGTGTGTCTTTTATTATCCAATTAACAGTAATCCAATTGATAGTTATTTAAATTTTATATTTATTTACTATGGCTCAAGATTTAAATTGTCACATCTGTAAATCTAAATTTGCAGACTTAGACATACCTGTTAAATGTGAAGGATGTCTTTTATCAATGCATGCTAAATGCTCGTCTCTCTCAACGGCGAAATTAAAGTACCCCTTTTTAAAAAATCGAAATCTAAATTTTTTTTGTAAAGGCTGTGATCAAGGTCTTAAAGAAATACCGAAACTAAAAACATTAATAAAGAAATTGATCAATAAATTATATTATTACTATTACTGATTTTCAAAAAGCACTCGACAAAGTAAATCATAGGCTATTATATTATAAATTAAAAGCATTCAGATTCGAGGGAACTTTTCTAAACTAGCTTTACTCATACCTTACTAATCGTATATAATCACTAAAAATCTTGTTTAAATATTCTGACGATTACTTGGTAACCTCGGGTGATCTTGGGGGCTCTCTCCTAGGACCATTATTATTCTTTATTTTTATTAATGATCTTCCATCAATCCTTGATACCGAAATTAATATTTTGTTGTTCGCTGACAAATTATTCTTTGATATTAAAAATATAAATAATACAAATGTTTTACAAACCGGTGTTAATAAATGTTATCAATGGAGTGAACTAAATCTTCTTCCTCTAAGTATAAACAAATGCCAAGTAATCTCTTTTTCACGTAGTAAGAATCCAATAATATATCCTTATCAAAATAATAATAATTTTTTTGATAGAATAAATTCGATTAAAAATTTAGGTATTTACTTCGAAAATGATTTAAGTTAAACCATAGAATAATTATAAACAAATCTTATACAATACTAGGTTTTATCAATAGAAATACGAAAGAGTTCAAAAACCATATTTGTCTAAAAACATTATATATGTTATTAGTAAGATCTAACCTTGAATTCGGTTCACTTATTTGGTCCTCTAATTATTTAAAATATAATAATGAACTTGGCAATGTTCAATATAAATTTCTTAAAAGAATTTCTCGTGTAACCAATATACAGATAACTAGAGATACTATTAATATTGTTGAAAACATTTGAGCCTAGACTCACTTAGTACCAGACGTAAATTAACAGATGTCATGTTTATTTATGATATCTTTGACAACCTAATTTAATGTCCTGAATTATTATCTGAAATTGGTTTTCGTATACCAGGTAGAAACACTAAAAATTTTAATTTATTCATAGTGCCTAATTATAACACTAACGGTGGTAATAATACTTTTTTTCAAGAACTTTTGTTTTGACTAATAAGATCTTCATTAAATTAAATTTTTTTCACTTCCTCGTAATGTATTTAGATTTAAGACTTTAGAATTAATAAAATCATTGTATTAATATTAATTGTGTTAAAATAATTTTATATATTTGTTAGAATTACTTTAAGCATGTTCAACAATTATTATAATCTTTTAAAAAGGGCGTTTGCCCATATATATAGTAATGCATTTCTATACTACACAATAATATTTATGTTATACTGTTACATATTAGGTATGTGAATTATCTGTGAAGTTTATTGGACTGTTTTCGTTTTATCAGGGCAACACCGTACTGCATTATTCCATTTCCCACGGAAATTTCGACGTCGTGTCTACCATACTGGATACGGGCGTTTGCAATGTCAACTTGACTAATGACGCAGGTTATTCAAGCGTCATGCTCGTTTCGTTGGCTGACATAAAAAATGACGACGAGATGAAAATCATCACGAGACTGTTCAAATGTGGCGATGTAAACTTGCAGGCTAAAAAAGTTAGTATACCTATTTCAAAACGCATACAAGATAATCGCGTACAATTTAAAATCTTCGTCAGCGGACAATTTAACATTATAGTTACCTCTTAGTAAGGGCTTAATAGCGAATCTATATAATATATTATATTTTTTTATTGATCACTGATCTGACAACAAAACACGTGCTATATTATTATAGGATAAAAATATTTCCAATAACCAACACACCTAATTTGATTATTTAGATTACATTAGAAACAATCGCTTTTTCCTTGACCCATTTGAAGCCTTAATAAAGAATGACATTATTCTGTACTACATGCTGTATGATTCATTCGGTTGGCTAAAGTTTGGATAGTGATATGAACAGAATATATTACCATGGAGATTTTTACTGGAGAAAATTTTCTCAATTTATTCAATTTTATTTTTTGTTTATTGATAAATATTTTAACTATTATAATACCAAAACACAAAATATTTATCTTTCTAGTAAAAATTAAAACATTTGATGTTCATGGGAAACCGACAAAAAAGGTGGGCTAGTAGATACCGTAATGGAGTGTCTAGAGGGGATCACTGAAATAAATATGTTATATTTAAATTCAATGAAATAAAGTCATCGATCATTGAATGCAAAAAAAATTTTGAGCAAAGACGGTCTATCAATCTATATTACTAAGTATATTTTATTATACAATTCCCATTAAAGTAATTTATTTTACTATTAGACATTAGTAAAATATACTAATACAATAGACTGAATTCATTTTTGCCGAAAAAATTGCATTAGAAAACGTCATTGTGTGTATAAAATATAATCTACTTAAAATCATTTAAGTAGATACTGAAGAATAAAAAATTTAAATTATGTAACAAAATAACTAAAATCGTTTAAATACACGTCATCTAATTTTATTTAAATTTAAACTTAAAATGTCTAAAAATAAAAATTATGTATACCTATATATTTTTTTAGATTTTTGATTACAATATGAAATATTTATGAGAAACGTTGTATTAAATTTTCAAGCTTTTTGACTCAGCTAAAACATTTTTATCGATATTTATAGAAAAAATTTAAAAAATCAAAACATTCTTACGCCTACAATTGGCTCAAAAAATAATCAAAATATTTTAATAATTTAATAATGTATTAAAAAGGATAATTTCAAAATTCGCTAAAAATTTCAGATATCAATAAATATTTGTTTTTGAATTACGACAAAATAAGAAAATCGTTCCATGAGAAATCATTAGTATACAGGTGAATGTCAATGTCTAATTTCAAACGCTAGTGAAAAATTAATATTTCATTCTAGTAAATTTTTTTTTTTGATTGAGTTAAAAAAACTTATGAGGAATCTTGTATTTCGTTTTCAAGTCTTAAATAAAAAAAGATGACTTTTTATGATTTTCTAACTCAAAATAATTTTCGAATTTTCGTTATTTTTACGTATTTTGTCAAAAGTCTAATTTCAGACGTTCATTAAAAATTATTATGGGTTTACTTTAAAATCGGTTTATTTTCTAATTTCTACTAATAAAATTTTATGAGGAACTTTGTATTAAATTTTCAATTTTTTTGTTATAGTAAAAACATTTTTATCGACAATGATAAAATAAAAAAAAATTAAAAATGTATTATACCTATAAATAACTTAAAAAAAGTTAAACTGAAACTTGTATGGTGTATTTAAAATGCTAATATTAACATTTGGTGAAAATTTCATGAATCTAAGGTTGTCAATTTTTATGTTGCACCAAAAAACATAACCGTTTCGGACAAAAATTAGTTTACCTCAAAAATTCCCGTTTTTCTTAATTTTTTTTTTTTGTTTTTTTCGACACTTTTAAAAATGACTAGGAGTTTTTTATTTTTGATCCCCTCAAAGTACCATTTTGATTCACTTTCCTACCAGAAAAGACGCTGTTGAAGAAAATTGAACCATTTTTACTGCCCTAAAAGGCGATGACAATTGCATAAAAAACACATCATTGTAAGTCAATACATTCATCGCTCCACTTAGAATCTAAAAAGTTATACAATTTTAAAAAATATAAAAAGATGAATCTTAAAATAATAATAACAATTTATATAAGTGCTATTGATAAAAATAAAATGGCATTCCATACTAAAAGTCCTCCTCATTTATGATAAAAATTTGGTTTCTTATTTACAAAGTTATCGGTGCTTTCTCGCATAAAACTGTTTTTTCACATAATTTTGTAATCGTGCAACAATCATAACTTACTGAAATATGACAACTTATCAGTTACTTTGAATTAGTATTTCAACATAATATATATTTAAATTACAATAAAATTCCCTATTACTATTTACTAGTGTTATACAGTAGGTAATCAGTTACCTATATACACAGTGCGTCCCATAAGTTTTGAGACTAGGTTACTAATGTTACAAAAAAAATTTAAAAAATGTTTTAAGCAATTTTTTTATTCAAAATAGTTCCCACTACATTCTATACAACTTTTTATACGGTCCTTCAATTTTTCCATGGCCCGTGAAAAGTTAGCTTCAGGAATGTTTTTGAACTTTTGGGTAACAGATTCTTGGATCGTTTTAATGATGGCAAAAGAGTGCCTCTTGAGCTTTATCTTCAACTTTGGGAACAGGAAATAATCCGGAGGACTTAAATCTGATAAATACAATTTCTGTAGCACTTTTTCCTAACTTAACACAAAATTTTATCGCAATTCGTTGTTCAAGATTTTTTTCCATATTGATATTATAACCGTAATCACAAACATACATTTACGACAGATACGATTATACTGCTGGAAATGATCCGATACACGTGAAATTTTGTACGAATGATTATGAATGTTATCGCAATAACTTCCCAGAATTTCATAATTATCCAGATATTATTATTAATTATAGAAAGGTTGTCTCAAAACTTATGGGACACACTGTGTATGTATCAAAGTTATGTAAGTCGTAACTCCTAATCAGATATATAAATTTTTAGGAACTTTTAAAGTAAAACTTTTTATATGATTTAAAGTTTGAACAGTTTAACCATACGTGTAATTTCATACACTGCATACTTCTCATAGCTATATGCATATATTATTAAGTAATACTGTAGTAGCATTGATTATAAATACATACCTAAATAGGAAATAGTGTGGTATTTTTAATCAATGGTAGTAGGTACATATTTTATTTAGTCTTCACCTTTCATATATGTAAATACTAAATAGTAATATTACAAATTCTATTAATGTGTATTCTAGTAACAAATTCTAATAATATATTAAATATTAGTTTTATAAGTAGTAAACCGTACATGTATTATTTTATTTTATAATATTAAGGATTTGTAACATGTGGTATACCTATAAATGTACTATTGTGTGAGTGTGTGAACAATAACCATATATATAAAATAATATGTCCATATTTCGTCAAACATATAATATATTATAGTTTGCCATTTTATGTTTATATATTTTATTCATATAATATTATGAATTCCCTCGTACAAACAATAAATATTTAATACTGTCATTATTTTCTTGAAAAATAAATATAAATAATTAAATAACTTTCAACTTTAAATATAATCAGTTACAAATGTCCAAAGTATTTTGTATATTTTTACTAAAATACTAGATTTTACTACAATTTTAGTATAATTTATAACGAGTTATACAACTAATCGAGTAATTTGCTCATCTTTGTATATTTCAAACCTCATAAAGACTGTATCTAAACTGATAAAATTCGGTAACTCAATCATTAAGGGAATGCTACACTACCTAACATTTGTTATCTCAATCTCATAAGTGCATTACATAGCAAGTTCACGTTTAACAGTTTGCATTTAGTTTCGTTCATCTTAATGAGTGACTTGTTATCAAACTCAAAGGGTTTTTGCATTTTCTGTTTTCTGACGGAGGTGTATTAGTAAAATATTACAAATTAAAAATCTTATAACTATTTATTACTTTTAAATTTAATAATAGAATAATTCACTCTAATATTAACTACGAAACTAAAGAAATTAAACGTGAATTTAAAGATATATTTTTAATATTATGCGTTCGTATAAGGAGACAACAGCAGGTGTGTCATCCTCCAAGGCTTATTATAAGTTATAATGAGATTATTTAGGTATTTCATATTTCATAGAATAATTATTAGTTCTATTAAATAGAAAATACGTAAATAAATAGTTATTCTATGAAATATGGAATACCTAAATAATCTCGTTATAACTTATATTAAAGTATCTCATTTAATTATTTAATTATCATTATTGTGCACTATCATTATTTTCTGTTCGTCAGCTGATTATTTTTTTTTTCATTCGCCGCAGCATGGTCAGACGACATTAATGTTGGCAGTTTCACACGGTAAATCAGAAGTAGTAAAATTACTACTGGAATGCGGAGCCAACCTCAACATACAGGATGAAGACGGAAGTACCGCCTTGATGTGCGCAGCCGAACACGGTCTTCAGGACATTGTCAATATACTGTTGGCTTGTCCGGAATGTGATTTGTCCATCACAGATAACGTAAATATTGATCATGAATTTTTACACGAAGCCAATTCTTGACAAAATCGATTTTATTTTTTGGGGTGTAAAATAATAACAATAGACACATGAAATTTTCACCAAATGTTTATGTAAGCATTGTCTATACACCATACAGTTTTCAATATATCTTGCCTTTTTTTGAACTATAAATAAGCATAAAAAAATTTTCATTTTGTTTAAATTTTTTTTTTTATAATCGATAAAATTTTTTTCGTTTTGTCAAAAAACTTGAAAATTTAATACAAGGTCCCTTATTACTTGTTTTATATGAAAATTTAAAAAAAAAAGTTGAACGTAGTCTACAATAGTTTTTAACAAGCGTCTCATGTTAGAAATTTGCAGTTTTTTTGATTTAAAATTTCATAAAAATAATTTTATTTAAATTTAAGCACAAAATTCGTCATACGTTTTTCTACTATTCACAAAAAAAAGTTTATATTAATAGTTATTTCGTTGTCCTTCAAAAATATTTTTCCTAGGTGCTTAATACTTTTAATGTATATTATTATTTTATTTTATACATTCAATGACACTTGGCAAAAATTAATTCAAACTATATGTAGTAAAATAAATTACTTTAATGTTAATAATATCATAAAATATACTTAGTAATGTAGACTGACCGTCTTTGCTCAGAATCTTTTTTCATGTACAATGATTTTATGTCATTGAATTTAAGTTTAATACATCCATTACAGTGATCCCTGCTCGATACCCACTGTATAGCAGAACGGTACCCATTTGCCGACCTTTTTTATTATTTTATTTTTTTTTTTTCTTTTTTTCAACCCGAAGGTTGGTTTACAACTCCAATTCTCCATTCTAATCGATTCCTCGCCTTTTCTTTGAGTTCTTTGAATGTTTTGACTTTTGCATCAATTTTAATTTGTCCTATATACGAGTTCCGCGGGCGTCCTGCAGTTTTCTTTCCTTCTATCATACCCTCTAATATTATATTATGCAATTCTTCCGGGTGTCTCAGGGCATGTCCAACCATTTTCCAGCGTCTTCCTCTAATCGCATCTATGAGTGTACGTTTTTCTCCCACTGTTCTAAGTACTTCTTCATTCGTTTTCCTCTCTATCCAACTTATCCTTTCCATACGCCTCCAACACCACATTTCGAACGCTTCTAATTTTTTCTTTTCAGTGTCATTTATTACCCAAGTTTCACATCCATATGTTGCAACACTCCATACATATGTTTTTATAAGTCTCTTCTTGATATTAAGATGTATCTTTTTTGAAGTGAGCAACTTATGTTTTTTACTAAAGGCA
>JACXSJ010002022.1:24114-35322 GCA_014851325.1 Pentalonia nigronervosa | reverse complement strand
AATGTGATTTTACTCCCTAGGTATACCATTTATTCTACCTGTTCCAGTTTATGATTACCAATGTATACATCAGCTTTTACTTTCGGGTCTCTGGAACAGACTAAGATCTTCGTTTTTATACTATTTATTTTCATTTCTGATGTTCTGAGCATTTCATCCATTTCTTCAACTGCACGCTGTATGTCACCTTCACTCTCTGCTATTACCACAATATCATCAGCAAATCGTATCATTGAAACGATTTCTCCACCAATTTTGATCCCAATATTTAATCTTATTAGCTTTGCTTTCACCATATTAATAACTTTTTCGATGTAGCAGTTAAAAAGTGGTGGTGATAACGTACACCCTTGTCGCACTCCTTTTTTTATTTGAGCGTTAGTTGTGATTTCTCCTTTTTTAATGCAGGCTGTCTGGTTCTTGTACAGACTGTGAACGATTCGTAGGTCTTGTTGTTCAATACCTATTTTTCGTAGAATATTCAGCATCTTGTTCCAATTTACTTTATCGAAGGCCTTTTCTAGGTCTATGAAGGCCAAATATGTGATTTTATTTCTATCGATCTGTTTTTCAATTTATTAATTAATTTTTTTTTTTTTTACAGGACGGAAGTTCGGCACTCAGTATTGCCATGGAAGCAGGACACAAGGAAATCGGGATAGCACTATATGCCAAACAGCATATATTATCCCGAGAGAATTCGCCGTTCAATTTGTCAAAATCGAAGCGGTCGAGAAGCGCGAACACTGTAATGCCATCAAATAATTTGAGTTACTCGCATTTGTCGTTAAAAAAATCACCGAGTTTGCAGCCCAAGGAATACGCCACGTTGTCTTCCATGCTAAAAACGCGGATTCCTTAACACAAACCAGTAAAATAATAATAATATGTTTTTTTTTTATCATCCACCAATGTACCTACGCTTGAAGTTGTTTTTATTTTTGTAATAATATTATTGTACTGCGCCGCACGTGTTTTCTGTTCTGGCCGTTTATGTTTTTTATTTTATATAATAACCTCGTAAAAAAATGTCGAATTATATAACTGTGATTAATAATGGTCATTGATTAGCATTTAAACTATTCTGTTTTATTGTTGTGTAATGATAATATGTGTAGGTATAATATTATGCAAATATTGTTTTAGGTATCTCTTACATACACTTACCCATAACAAAACAGTTTCAAAAACAACAAATCTATACATATTGTTATCGCCAAATATTAAAAAAAAAAAAAATTAAAATATAATAAACCTAAAAATGTTTTTCTGATATTTTGATTTCTATTAAATCTAAGTACCTATGTTCATTGTTCAGCCGTGATTTGATTCATAGAACCACTTCATTATTATTTCTGTGCCACAGCAAATTTAATTTTGATTCTATGAGCACTTAGAAATTAAGAGCTTATTGTTAATTTTGAAAATGTATAGTGTATTTGATTTAGCGATTTTGATGAATTTTTTCACAATTTTAACTTGAAACACTTATAAAATAATATCATGACACTACGAATTCAATATTTTTTAGTTGGTATATGAACAATGTATGAGGACCCTTATATTTATTTTTCAAACGTTTTGACCGAGCAAAAAAATGTTTGTTTGTAAAAAAGAAAAAACTAAAAAATTCGAAATGATTGTAGAAAAACGTCGAAATATTTTTAAATTTTTATTATATACATAAAATATTTAACATAAACATTTGATGGAAATATATATGGTTATATATGTATATATAAATCACAATAACAACTTATGACTTATGAGGAATTCTATATTACATTTTGAAACTTTTTGACCGAAAGCTTAATATTTTATCGACATTTATAGACAGTTAAGAACATGATACTTTATAATTTCCCTCTGCAAATATTTTTGGGACAAAAAATAATGTATGAATTTCCTTGCATGGGAAAAATATAAAGTAGAGTGCTACGTTCTTTTGTTATGCAATTATATAATAGATTAATTTTGTCTATGAACTATTTTTTTAAATACCTTTATTTTTGTAAAATTATTGTAATAGTTTAAACAATTACACACTGTATGTATGTTGCCTAGTTACAGTCAGAAAAAAAATGTATCTAGCCCAAAAACATATTATTTATACTAAAAATACTGGTCGTCTACTACTATGCAAAAATCAGCACAGCGATTTTGATGCGCCTTGAATAACGAATAAATACCTCTTTATATACACATATGCCTAACAGTTTTAGAACACATAATTTAGGATTTATCACTAAAACGAAAATACATGGTTTTGGTCATATCAGGGGAATGTTGACTACATTGACTACCATATATGCATTAACAAGTCTCAAAACATATTGTTTTTATTTTAAATAAAAGACATCGAAACTATCAGCCTGTATTTGATCATAGTGTACCGTCAATATATAATAGTCAATTAATTGTATAACAATAGATAGTGTACGACAATTGAAAGTGTACAGCTGTACAACATTTTCAAATTGGTTTTGTTTTATTTGTATTAAATTATAATTTTATTTTAATTAATTAAGTATTTATATTTTGGTGACATATGTATAAGGAAGAGAGTGGGAACGACTGTACCCGATACAGACCATGCAGACCATGTAATGATACTGAGAAATCCATAATTTTTCTGTGGCAAATTAAGAGCAACAAAAAAAAATTCAAATATTTATAGTCATATGTAAAAAAAAATTATATAATATTAATACACATCATATTCTCCGACTACTGCCTGCCATTTTTAAATATAAATTAGAAACAAATTCACCATATGTTCCGTATGTTTAGTAAAGTTTGTTGTTGTGGTATTTTGTAGTATGCGTTGGAGAATAGCAGTTTTTATCATCGCAAAAGTCTATTTCACTGAACAATTTCAGTAAACTTTGTTTAACTTTTTTTTCTTGCGTGAACCAATTGTGAGAAGAAATAAATGAATATGCGGTTATAATTTCAATTTTATTAATATGAAGTGAGCCACCCTAAAATAACTAATTAGGTTATCAGCCTATTATCTAAACATTCTAAACCTTCAATGAATCGTACAAATCGGTCAAGTATTTTTTAATTCCATAAGCCTCAACCATACACTTTACCTTTTATATATAACTAACTGAATAACTCGGCTTCGCTCGTGTGTTAAATAATTGATTCGTATATACATTGAATTTTTTTATTATAATTAAACTATTTAAAGCCTACCCACTGCGCAAAAAACTGTTACAGTTCTGTAAAAATAACGCTTCAAAGGAACTCTAAAACGTTTCTAAATAATTTCCATCGGAGTCCTAAAACCATTCCAAAAACGCAATATGCCATGTTATTTGTAGCAATGAATAAACCATCATAAAACTATAATACAGATTATATTACTTGAAAAGTTTTTCGGGAACATGACAGTAACGTGCTTTTAAAACTATTCCTGGGATGTTTATTCGCACTTCAAATTAATAGTTTTAAATTTTATATTCCAGTTATATTTTTTCAAAGGTTTTTAGAAACATTTAAGCATACATACCTCTCCTCTACTATGTAGTACCAGTTATTTTGGGGAGGAAGGCATAATTGGATTGATTGCTCATCTGTCTGCACACCTTAAGGTTGTATAATTATTATTTATTATATATTATGTAAATAGTGATGGTCCATACACAGGGGCAAATAAAGGAAAAGAGCTTATTAAAAATATCAAATATTTAATGTAACTTGTTCTCTATCCCCTTGGTTTCATTGCATGTAGAATTATGTATTATATAACAAGAATTATCATTATAGTAATTCACAAATTCTTAGATAAGTATACATTTCAAAATACTTACACTAGTTATTATTTTTTTTTTTTTGAAATATCATTTACTGAAAGAAATAAAAAAATAAAACACAAATTATACTAGTCTTACAAGTTTATAATATAAAAAATATATATATTACATAGAAATATTATTATACAGTTTTCATAAACATAAATTTAATAGTTCAGTCTCAGTGCATAATAATATAAGTATTAAAAATACATAGTTCAAAAATTAAATTTTTTTTTTTATTTTTACAATTACATACTATAGCAAAGTGAAATAACAATCGAATCATTATTTAAATGTTGGACAAAAAACACTTAAATATAACATTATTTTCAGTTATGTCATAAACATCAGATATATGATCAGTCTTAACAAAGAAAACTTCTACGAGTCTACTCGGTGCAGATTATAAAAACAAATTATTTACAGTTAAAAATTTAACAAAAAATGGGGTAAGCATGTTTAAAAAATCATCCCATATATCTATATATTATATTTTTATTTTATACTTTTATTGAAAGAAAAATGAATAGAATCTATTTTTCTAAATAAAGTTATGAAAAAACATTAAAATTAATTAAACTGGTTTAAATAATTGTAAATTTAAATATTCTCAAATATTTATATTACACAAAGCCACATAGACATTTACTTTTCCTTGTAGTAGCGAGTTTTTACAGTCCTAAACCAACTGAACATCCATTTCAAATACAGAATCAGAGAATTGATATTTATTTTTAATCACACATAATTGTGAATAGAAATAGTTACAGTTGTATCAAATTTTTCAAGATAAATTTAATTTAAAATTATTTACCTTTAATAATTAAAATTATCTGTAAATCTTTTAATTTAAATTTAGTCTGATCTTTATCATAAGCCCTTCCTGTCCAAGAACAATCGATTGCAAGTTTATTGGTAAAAATTTTTGGCAATGTACGTTGAAATGTGATATTTTGTACAATTTTTGTATTTCCTTCTATAACAACTATAGTATACTATATTTTAATAATATGGAATTAATGCCCTACTGTTGGTACCAAAATTATTATAAAGTAATATCAGCGTTTTTCAAAATCTATTTATATTTTGTATTAAATTTAATGGGTGACATCAAATGTGTATGAATTATATATTAAATACTCTTCATAAAAATAAAATAAATTAATTTTTATATTACCTTCAGGAGAATCTTGGAAAAATATTAATGGTTCATTTTGAATTTCTAAATGAATAACCTGTAAAACAAAAAATAATGAATATTAATTTGATTATACAGGTACCTCTTATTATAGTCACTTTTGAAGAAATATTGAACATAATATCTAAAGGATAAATTGTTTGAAATTTAGATTTGTTTAGAATATTACCTATAATTCTATATATGATGAGTCATATGCCAACGGTTCCATCATATTTGAGTCTTTTATCATTGTTGAATTTGGTGAAGTTGATGATTTAACTTTCAGATTCATTTAAGATTTTTCTTGGTTATCAGAAAATGCTGGTACTGCCAAAAAAGAAGAACTTGACAGTACATTTGTACAACAATCAACTTGGCTAATAATGAAACTTGGTTGATTTAATTCAATTGATGAAAAACTATTGCCATGTATAGAAATTGATGTAGTTGGTTGTTGTTGTATATTAGTATATACTGTTTGAATTGCATCGGTATATGTTGTATTTTGTTGAGTTCTTGTATATAGTATTAAATAACAATTCATTTTGTTTACTACAAGATACAATAGTATAACTTGAATCTTAAAAAAGAGTAAATAAAAAAAAAAAAAAAATAATAAGTTATTCAAAAAAACAATTAATGTTAATAATTTGACACAAGTAATAAATATTAACTTCATTTTCACTACTATCAATATTATTCATGATTTTACTTTTTTTATTACTTATAAACAGATGATGATCATTTAAAACACTCTTGTTGTCTGTTGATTCTATTTGAATTTGCTCATGCCAAGCTTTATTAAAATTACTTATGTAGCAATAGTCAATATGAAAAAAAAATCAAAATTGATGTTTGATACATTCATATACTAAAATTACAAAATTTAATGATTGGGTTTTACATACTGTAAGTCTTATTGCCACTAACTACACGGATTTTGTATTGATACCAGAACGGATCTGGACCTATAACATCTTTTAAATATGTACTAGTTACCCTTAATGATGGCCAGTAACAATATTGTATTGTACTGGTGGAAAATTTTTGTGTTTCTGTTTCAACAAGCCAGTTTATTGGGACTACGCTATAGTCTTTTTTTGGAGAAAATATGACGACTACCCATTTTTGTTTTTTTATATAAAACTAAAAAGACATTATCAGGTAATGTGTATAAACGTATAATACTTTGGTAAAATATTTAAATAATAAGTAGGTACAGTAAGTAATTCAATAAAACAAAATAAAAAGTGTATAACTACAACTGAATTAAAACAATATTGGAATCAATTTTATTTAAGTAAATGTAACTACCATAAAAACATTAAAAGTAAGATTTAATAAGTAAACTAAATTATTATATAATATAATATTATATGCTTACAGATTATATCAGGTAAATCTAATAATACAGTAGGTATATTACATGAGGTATTTTTAATGATTAAGTATAGTATTTGTTGACATAATCGAAATTCAGAACACTGAAGTCTGGGCGATTTGAAACAAGGAATTTTTATTCTAAAATGGCTCTTGCACTTTAGTTTATACTAATATTTTATGTATCTAGACTTTTGTAATTGGTATTTAAAATGGAATAACAAAAACGTAGTACTTCAGTCACCCAAATTGAAGGTATAAAATAAATACCAGTTTTTCCGAGTTTATTCCGACATAGGTAAAAACATAGGCGGTTATCGGCGGGGACTTCGGGGAGCTTAAGCCTCCCAGAACGTAATCAGACCACACCAGACGTCAAAATAAAAAATTGTGTATTTCAATATTTGATAATTATAATTTTTATTTTATTTTGTTGGGATACGAGAATGGTTTGGAATATTCACGGCTTATCGTTGTTGGAAAAATCATATTTTGTAGATATATATTGATAATCGCGAATATTCTAAAACTTGTTTGCGATGCCCGTAAAGTTATAAATACGCGAGCTGTAGCCGCCATAGCATTAGTGTCGATTACGTTTTTGGAGTATGTACAGTGATCGTCTTTATTTATTTTTTTGTTTTTAATATTTACGCGTGGTTTTTCGTAAGTGACATGTGCTAAACAAATAAACAATATCATTTTATACTATTTATGTGTATTGTGTATTTGTGTGAATTAATTAATTAATTTTAAATTATAAATTGTAATTAATTCAATAATGGCTAAAAGAATGTTTGATGTCTTTAATATTAAAAAACAAAAATTAGTTGTTACTGATTCCTTATCAACGACAACACTAAAATCTGAAAATGAAGAATTAAATATTGGTTTAGACATTGATTATAACTGCACAAAAAAGTGTTGAAAATATTGTAGATAAAAATATTATTTCCGACTTGGGAACTTTAATAACAGGCCCTGTGCGACCAATTTTAACAGTACAAATTCACTAAACATAGTTTAAGTTATTATATTATATTTAAATGAAATATATTGCAGTCATATCCACTAACTAAATTTGGTATACAAAATCGCGCTTTCAATCATAAGCATTACATAACATATGAATGACTTGAATATAGTATATCAAAAGGTTCTATTTTTTGCTTTGCTTGTAGAAATTTTAGTACTGGAAATAGTGACAATTTTGAAGATAGGTTTCTAGTTGGTTTTAGAAATTGGAAAAAAGCAAATGCTTTGTATTTATGTTTAATTTATAAATTTTTAATTGTAATTATTAATATAAGTATATTATAATTTATAGTTGAGTATTTGTAGTGGAACTAAAGGTGGAAATAAAAATAAACTCAATAAATTGGATGCACATGCTAAAAGTCATTTACATCTAACATGTATGGTTAAATGGTCAGCATATCAGAAAACAAAAGAAACTGGTAATGTTTATTCTCAAATATCTTCTCAGCATTCATTGATGATTGAAAGTAATAGAGTATATATGAAAATGTTAGTTGATATTGTTTTATTTGTAAGTTGTCAAGGAATTGGTTTTAGGGGATACAACGAGACAAAAGTTTCTTTAAACCAAGGTATTAAACTAATAACTAAAAAGTAATAACTAAAGCTCGGATTTAAACAAAATATTTAATTACGATAATTATTTGTAAAAAAATTAATATATTTTTAGGAAACTTTAAAAAATTATGTAAATTGTTAGCAAAAAGTAATGAGGAATTTGGAAAAAAATTTAATCTTAAAATCAATTACTCAAGTCATATAATTCAAGATAAATTTATAAATATATGTGCAGATGTTGTAAAACAAATGACTGTGAAAGATATTGAAGACATTGGGTGTTTGAAATTATGCGTGATGAAGCAAGGTAAAATATAAATTAGATGGAATTGCTGTTATCGAAATATAGAGTCTGTTAAAGCAAATTATAAAGCAATTATTCAAGCTTTAGAAAAAGAAATTGAAAATGAAGATGATAGAGGAATAAATAAAATAATTGGTATAATATAAAAAATAATAATTAATGAATCAAAGTATTTAAAGTCTAACATCTTTATTTTAGGTATATTAACAAATTTAAAAAGTGGATGATTTATAGTTTATTTATTTATCTAACATAAAGTATTAATTAATATTAATATAGTTGCTAACAAATTTCAAAAAAAAACTGCAATTTTAGGGGAATCTAAAACTATTATTCAAGGTGTGATGATGAATTTTAAAAATTCTAGAACAACAGAATATTTTTTTCTAAGCTTTGGTGTGAAATAGAAATCTTTGCTAAAGGCAATGAAATATCAATACAAACGCCATCTAAAGGTAAAGCTTAATAAACATATTATATTTATTTATAATTCTTAATTTTAAGTAAATATTTACTTAACTAGGTTGCAAAAGAAAAAGAGAAAAGCCATACAATCTTGAACATTTTGATACTACTGCAACCACAAATACTGAACAAAATATTAATGACATCATTGAAACCATTGAAGATTATTTTAGAAAAAATAATTTCATTCCTGTATTTGATGCCATCTTAATAGATCTGGAAAAAAGATTTTCTACTGTAAACCTCCAAATGGCTACAGCTGTTGATCAATTTTTTCAACTAAACTTTGAGGAAAGTCTTTTCTTTGTAGATCATTATAAAGTAAGTATCGTATCGGTTTCTGAAAATTAATTTATACTTAATACTTATGCTCTAGTTTTTTAGTTTTATTAAAAGTAAACCTGTATTATGTATATTTTTCAGGATTTAATGAATGTATTTAAAGAGGTATTGAGTCAGAAATAGAAGTGGCAAAGAATTGTATATTGCAGTCTACCGATGAAAAGTATATAACTTTAAATGATGTGAAAAAGGTTTTAACAAAACAGACTTTACCTAATTTATATAAACTATTTCAAGTTGCTTTAGCAATACCTATAAGTTCCTCCACTTATGAAAAGAGTTTTTCGACCATGTATAGAATAAAAACTTGGATTTGAACTTCTGTGCTGCAGGAAAGGTTCAACAACACCTCAATATTATACATTGAAAAAGAAATATCTAAATCTATTGATACCGAAAAGATTATTAGTATATTTGCACAAAACAATAGATATATACAATTAAAATAAAAAAAATTAGTAGCTATTCGATATTTTATATTTTTATGTTCCTATTACCAATATATACTTAGTAAGAGTAGCCACTAGAGTTACTAGGTGAAGAAGATTAAAAATGTCTGTTTCCGCTAATGGCTAATGGATAAGACAAAAATGTTAAGCCCCCCACGGATGTGACCAAATATTCACCTATGATTGTTGTGTTGTATTATAAAGGGAGAGTAACAGTCGATAACATTGTATGCATATAATATACACATTATATATAAAATTAGTAATCGCAAGTTTTTTAAAAATTGTTTTATAGTGTAAATTGTATTACCACCTAAAATTTGACATTGAAACAACAGTTCAAATTAAACTATAATTTAATTTTTCATAACGAAAATAGCATAAAAGTTGTCCAAACTATATAATGCCATATGACACTACTTATTTTGTTTACATTTAATTTTTGAGAATTATTTTTCAATGACGTAGAAAACTCTACTTACGCTTTTTTTGAACGATAATTTTCTAAATACACACTACCATAATATTAATACTATAATATAAATATTATAATATAAACTTTTATTATCTTGTTTAAATATAAACACACTAAGGCAATAACACACATAATAGCTATCAATGCTTAACATACATTTTATGTGATCAACAAGGTAGGAAATGTTTGGATACTTAGTTGAAATCTTTAAAATTGTACAAATTGTGGTTTATTTACAATACAACTGAACGGAGTCGAACCGGAATCCGTCCGGTTCCCGTGAATGGAAAAATATAGTTTCTATATTTTTAAATGTAGATAAACATTCATCCGGAACGATGACGGAATGGGAAAAAGGATGTGTACTAAAAATATCTTCGCGACGATTCTTTTCGGGTTTTCATTTAAATCGTAGTAGTGGGAATGAGTCAACAGACTATAGGTAAAACTAGACCAATATTTTTGGGTGTGCACAAATTGTAAAGAATTCCCAGAACCCCAGACCCTTCATATTGTATGTAATATATTACCGATAATTTAAAATATATATTTATGGGCCTACAATATTTTATAAGAGTAAAACAATTACAGCTTAACAAAATACAATTATCACAACTATTTTAACCCTTTCGCTCCCATTGTCCTCGTACAAGGACATATAATTCCAAGTGCTGTCGATAATTATATTTACGTTTATTTATATCACATGTAATATTAATATGATAATATACATGTGTAAATGACAAACAAAAAATAACAAAACATGATAATAAGTAGTATTCAATGCCTAAACCAACAAGTTGTCATGAGAAGAAAAGTCTCTTATAAAATTTTATATTTTATAGTATAAAACGTTGTTACAGTGCTATGAAAATTCTGATAATTTTTTTCTTCCATGATATAGTTTATAAGCATGTATTTAAAGAATCAAAATATTCGTAACTATTATCAAATACCTGTAAAACGTGCGAGAGTTTATGTCCTTCCTTGAGAACTCGGGGAATGAGCGGTATTATTATAGTCTATTCAGAATAAGAAACACAGTCGGCGGCCGACTACTGCGCATGGGCGTGGTTTCATTGAAAACACGATACTAGACCAACGCCGCCGGCTAGAGCGTCGCATTAGTCTATTGTCGACCAGCATTGTAAAACAATAACTTAAAATACACAGTTCAAAATTTAACGGTAGTACGAAGTCTGTCATGGTGAGTC
>JACXSJ010002022.1:0-24014 GCA_014851325.1 Pentalonia nigronervosa | reverse complement strand
TTGTAATATTTATGCTGATAACGGAAACACATCAACAGTTTTCTATTTTTAGTTTACTATACAATTTATTGGTACTTATTACAATATTGAGTTTTGCAATTGTATCGATTCGCACAAAATAAGTATATATTATTTGAAATATTTATTCAACATCAGTATCTATATACCTACTTATTATTTATTATTTCATTGTACATTTTTATTTTTTTAGATTATTTTAAATATGTCCCGTCGAGTGTTGTCCAACGAAAAAAATACTAGAATTTCTCGGAAATGGAGAAAACTCTGACTTATCTGATTTCTCTAATGGTTCAGATCATAATGAAGAAGATGAATTGGATAATCTGATAGCTATGAATGAAGTTTATGAAAACATTGATTTTCAAAATATAAATAATGATATAGATTGGAATATTCATAATGAGTAAATTATCATTATGAATGTGATACAAATGTTTTACCCATAACTACCAAAAGTATGGTTTCATAAATAAAAACCTGAAGTTACAATCAAAGTCTGAAATTTATATTGTTTTTATTATTATTTATAGGTTTATATATTATTTTTTGTTTTTAGATTTTTTTTTTTAGTTTAGTTCTACTAATGTTGTATAATATTCATATTGTGAAAATTACAAACACAAATAAAATACCTATAAATACTAAAAGTATGGTTTCATAACTAAATAACAGAAGTTACTAAGTCGCAATCAATATCTAAAATTTATATTGTTTTGTTTATTATTTATTAATTTTTGTTTCAGTTTTTTATATTGTTAAATTTTTTTAGTATAGTTTTACTAATGTGTTATAATATTCAAAATGTGATAGTTATAAATATAAATGAAAGTAACATTTAAAATTCCAACTGTGTTCTATTATTTGTTGTTTAGCATTCCTAATACTATGCATTATTATTGATGTGATACATATACAATGTATTATACTTATTACATTTTATATTATATACTTTATTACATATATATATTTCAAAAAAATAAACATGTTACTCTTTTAAAAAAGTGATATAATACTATAATATATATTACTATAAAATATAAATTAAAACCATTAACAAAATGTCAAATTATTTAATAATGAAAAATAGACAATTCAAATTTTAACGTCGTTCACTCCTGTTGTCCTTGTGGAAGGACATATTCAATTTCTATGTAAAAAAAAATCATAAAATTTTGAAATTTAATCATAAGTACTATTTAGACACTTCTAAATAATATTCAAACAAAAAAAATTTTTTTGAGAAAAAAAAATAATTCTGGTAGTGAAAGGGTTAACATGATATTTCTATCAAGTAAACTATATTTATTTAAATTACTGTTAGTTCAAGATGATATGATCCATTCTCTTGATTACCCAAATCAATATAATACTATGAAAAATTACAATTACTTTTATTCAATTAAAGACTTTTTAAATCTGACTGATTTAAATTAAATGGAAAACAGCTTAAAACTGTAAGACCTAGATCGTCAATTTATTTTTAAGTATTTTTTTTTTAATTACTACAGGTAGGTACTATAAGATTAATTTTGTTTAACATTATTAATTATTATAAGTACTATTTATTAGATAATATTAGTTATTAATAGTAAATAATAGTAATATAAACATTAAAATATTTCATTTTAATAAAAAAAATAAGGTGTACATTTTGGCGTATATAATTACTTAAAATCTATCCGCCCGTCGTATATGTAGAACCGCGCGCCATAACAACTATAAAAAAATATAAAAATATATTACTATATATTACTATATTACTATTTTTTTATAATAATATACATCCAACGAAGCTATACTGTAAACCGAACATTCCCATTTAAACAATGTAGATATTTTGCTGTTCTTTATTTAAGCAACAGGCCTTAATGAAACGGCCTTATGAATGAATCAAATCGTTAGAATAAGGTATTGACGTATCGAGATTGCTATAGGCTATATGCTTTTGTAATATTCAAAGTTATTAGTTGAATAATGTTTCAATTATAATCAAAAAATACTCCATATTTTAGTTGTCATTTTATAATGCTTTTGCCACCGTAATAAACGTTTGCTGGTGCCCGTGTCGTACGGAACGATAGACATGGGCTTTATATATCGATATTATCAAATACCGATATTTTGTTTTGATATATTTTGATATTTAGAACATGCGATAGTATTGATATATCCCTGATATTTTTTCTTCTGTCTCGATCTCGCTGACTCAATATTACTAAAAAAAATAAAAATACTTATTTATATTTAGAATAGCCGTGAAAAACACTATGCCTTTACAGTTTCACTTCTTAAAACAAAAAAATTCAAAATGTCCATTGTCGATTTGTCCACCTTCTAAGGCTCCAGTCCACATCTTGCTAATTACTATTATAGTTGCAATAACATACGACACCAGTAATAATTATTATATTAGTTGTTCATGTTGATTATTGATATATAATGCCATCCTACTCATTACTCATTACGTTTATAATAATATTTATTAGTGTACCTATGATCTATATTATAACCAAGCAGTTAATGAAATAAAATCAAAATCTAAATATGTCGCCAATAAAAATATTTTTTAAAAAAAGTATTTTTTATTTTTTGTTTGTTTTTTTATATTTTAATTGTTTTTATTAATATACATTTTTTTTTTTATATTAATCCGCTTTTTTTCAAATATCAAATAAAATCAATATATCAATTTCAATAAATTGAGGTATGATATATCAATATTAATATTGAAATTTTTTTTTTACAGAACGCACCTACGGAACGAGACGGTACTTCTCCCACTATTGCATTCACCCACCGCTAGACACACACCTCGAAGCATACGTTACACACACACACACACACGATAGAGTAAGTTATACTCTCACACACATACGACATCGCCCGCCCGTATAAATTATGTATAGGTGTATTACCATGGGCGGGATAGGCCTACCGGGAAGCCGGGCATTTCTTGGTAGGCCCCTCCTCCGTATTTGGACGATAGGGACCTTTGCTCTTTTTTATCGTTTGACGGAATGACTCATTAGTATTATACAATTACAATAAAAAATTAGAAATATAAAATAATATAATGTAATAGTCCAAACAGCCTAACCTATAATCATATATCTGTGATATTTTACAAAAAAGATTTATCGGCTTGCATCCGCCAAAAGTAAAAAATTCCCAAAAGTTTTAAACGCGTCGGAAAAATAAAAAAAAAAAATTAAAGAAATACGGGAATTTTTTCACAAAGCAAATTTTTGAAAAAATCGATTTTGATTTTTGGTGTAACAAAAGAAATAATAGCCGTAGATACATGAAATGTTCACCGAATATTTATATAAGCATTTTCTATACACCATAAAATGTTCAATATATTTTGATATTTTTGAGCTATTTCTAGGCATAATCAATTTTCGGTTTTTTTTAAATTTTTTTTTATCATTGTTGATAAAAATGATTTCATATGTCAAAAAATCTGATTTAATAACAAGGTTCTTCATAACTTGTAAGTGAAAATCAATAAAAAAAATGAGCGAAAGTCTCTAATAGTTTTTTATAAGCATCTAAAGTTAAAATTTAGACAAAATACATAAAAATCACAAAAATTTGCAGTTTTTGGTTTAGAAACTCAAAAAAATGTTATGTTTAAATTTAAGATTTAAAAATTTTGCACAAAATTCCGCAAATGTTTTTCTATTTTTCTAAAAATAAAAAATTTACCGGAAAGTCAAACAATTTTTTTATGAGCTTTTGAAATTAGACATTGGATATTCACCAGTAAACTACTGATTTCTCAGCGAACGATTTTCTTATATCGATGTAAAAATTCAAAAAAGTATAACCGTAGACATTTGAAAATTTCACCAAATGTTTAAATTATCATTTTCTATACACCAAAAAATTAAAAATATATTTTGATTTTTTTTTTTTGAACTATTTATAAGCATGAGACATTTTTAGTTTTTTTTTTATTCTTTTTAATTTATTAGAGCCTATATTTTCTTTAATATTATTATTTTGTTTACCTAATATATTTTAAACAATTTTACTTTCTTCTCAAATTAAATTTAACTGTATGATTTTTATATGCATACAACACATAAGTTTGCTAAACGTGTTTTTCTACTTTTATTTTTTATTTTTAAAACTATTTGTCATGGGCGTGTTATTTATTTATGATTTAATAATTTGTGTTAAATAAGTATACTGTATATATTTAAAGAACACATTGTGTTTTTTAAATATATAATTAATATATAATTTAATTCTTTTCTTTTTTTAGCTCTTGTCAAGAGCTAAAACTGCTATATATAAGATACCTATAATTATTTGTATACCATAATAATAATAACAAATAAAACCTATTAAATAAACTTGTTAAATATTAATGCATTTGTGGTTTTTCTTTTGTGTACCTACTTAACATATTTATGCAATTATTACTATTTTACCCTAACGTCATTGACAATCTTTCCTCGGGTGGTATTGAATCGCATAGAATTGTAATTACTTTTTGCAATTATGCTTTACTCGTGATAACTAAAAATTTAAATAACCATTTTTAGATAAATATAATTATTTTCAAAATCATTTTTAAAACTAAAATATTCATGTTATAATAATAATAATTTTAGTTACCAGTTCATCAAAGTATGAAATTGACATGCGGTAAGGTAGCATGAGCACGATCCAAAAAAACCATTTTTCAAACGAAAAATCTTAATTAAACTAATAAATTAAGTATAATTAACAACTTTAAGATGACGAACAGTACATAAAAAATTATTAAAATAAAAAACCACGAGTTATTGATGATTTGTCGTGATTTTTCACCGCGTAAAATGTTTACAATGTATAAGCTTTGTGTTGTAAGTGAATAAAAATCGCCGTGATTTATAATCGAGTCCGCGCGCGAACTATTCACATAGTGTGTAACCAGTTTTATACTGTCTTATTTGATCGGAACTATCGTTATTAATATTTGATAACAGAAACATACCAAGCAATTTTATAAGTATTACGTGTTGTGTGAATGTGTTTGCAATTTTTTATCAGTGGTGTATACTGTACAAGTCACCAATCTACACCTAATCGAAGAGTAATATTTTTCACCAAATGCATTACTTACAAAAGTTACATAACTATGCATGTATTGTCCAACATACAGTTCAAAACTGGTAGATAATACAATGAGAAATATGAAAACAAAATATTTGAATTTTGAATTCGTTTTGAAGTGAACTTGAGATGGTCTCATACTTTCATTATACAACTTATTTTAGATTCGGAGAGGAGCAGTAAATATATTGATTTTATAACGACGTAGTGTTTTTTATTTTAGTGCAGTTAATGCATTAATTGTTAGTTACAGCTAACAAATTACTATAATATACTACTTATTTTATCCGAGATTTATGTAAAGTTTTGATTTTGTCAAATATCCCCTACATCATTTTTTATTAAAAAACGAGTTCAAAACATTTTTTTAGAAAAATATAAAAATTAAAATATACCTAATGAAACAATTCTACGTAAAAGATACGTACCTAGATGACATTTATCGAGAAACTTTATAAAATTACGACATTATTACTAGCTACTATCCGTTGTAAAAAATTCTTCAATTTTTATATTTCAAAATAAAATTTAAGTGAATTATAAGAATCAACGTTTTCAAAATGAGCTTCCAGAAATATCGATTCCAATTAAACCTTATACCAGGGGTGTCCAATCCGCATCCCGCGAGCCACATTCAGCCCGTAATAGGTTTTGATGTGGCCCTTACGCAAATTTTAAAACCATCAATTACTTATATAAAATATTATAAGAAAAAAATGATTAAAAATAAAACCTATTAATATAAGGTATCCATACAATTTTATATTGATTTAATAGTATATGAATGTGTTATCGTTATTATAACGCGCGGTATAGAGATAGCGAAAGAATAAAATTTATTACTATAAAAATGTATGTGGCCTACGACAATTTCTACTTAACGTGGCCCGGTCTTCTCTAAAAGTTGGACACCCCTGCCTTATACATAATTAATTAAATTATGTTATCGGATTTCTTAAAGCAAAACTAGTTTTATCGATATAGTAGACCATTGATAGGTTTTCGATATAAAAAAAAACCTGTCGGTATCAAACCTCATAGACCATAACAATATTAATAATATATACTTGAAATATTATTGAAAGTAGGTAGCATACATTTAAATTAGTTTTAATAATCTTCACGGTAAAATAAAAAAGATCTTCTGTAACAGTCCCATAGTTGGTTATGACATATTATGTACACTAAATTAAACATTTTATAGAGAAAAAAACCCGTTCAAATTATTTGTACTCTATACACAGTTTGAAAATAATAATATTATATGAAAGATTTAAAGATAACTGAGATTATTAAACCATAGTACAGAAAATTAATTACATTTTAATGATTATTTGTATTAATTTCGTCACCAAACAATGAAAAGATGAATATACATTTTTTATTATAAATTAGAAATAGATAAGACCTATCTATAATTGGTATATTAAAAATTATTATAATAATTTACTGATTTATCATTTTGAATAGTTTTGGTTTAATTTATTAGTGCCGATTCCTGGTGCTATGTATGCTGATCCGTGATATAACTATCTACATAATAATATATAGTACGCAAAAAAAAAATTTTTGAATATCTCATAATTCTAATATAATTACTAATAATTAGGTATCCTTTGTTATACACAATTTTATGATTTATCTTTCGTGGTCCACGCACATGAACTAAATTTAAAAAATTATATTCATTGGCAATTAAAATATTAAATAACACACTGTAATTTGTTATACATTTATATAGGTACATACATTAATACGTTTGATATATATAGGCATAGTCTAAGACGTATATACTACGTTTAAGGTCAAGGTTAAGTTTCAAGTTATACTATTAAATATTCATTTATTCAGAAGATTCCACCATACCGTTTTAGTATCTATACCTATTATGATTTGTTTGGATTATTGTTATACGGTAAAACCTGTTTATTACAACATCTTGTTTCAAAATAACAGTTTTTTTTCGACTTTATGTTTCCCAATAATATATTCATTAACGATATCACATATAAATTATAATATATATACAATCCCACATAGAGAACGGCGTATAAAAAATATAAACTATTATTTATAATAATTTAGTCCTGGTATAAATAATAATTATTTTCTTTAACACTTTCAACGCCGCTGACGCGTATACGCGTCAACAGAGTTTATTCCATTGGGCCAGTGACGCGTTTACGCGTCAGTAACATGTACGTTTGTATCCTCCATAATTTAATCGATTTTATTTTAATAAACTCTGAAATGTACCCAGGCTGTAGACAATAAACTCTACATTTAAATCTATAATTGGTTTGAATTTTATTTTTAGATACTGATAAACGTTGTTTTTGACGGCCTTCCCAAAACGATGTATATGCACGTATACAGGTATATATTAGATATATTATGAATTCTTTTACTGATATTTAATCATTTACAAATTATAACAACTATTGTAACATTTGTAATATACTGTATCATGCAATATGGCTACTTTGCCACTAGTTAATTTGTTTCATTTCGCGTTATTTACGAAACTGTAACGGAAGTCTGCATATTTTATTTTATCAAACAACTAGAACAATTCATAATTATTTTGACGGTAAGTTATTTTATTTGAGTTTTATGTTATATAATTTTTATGTACTAAGCTATTATTTACTTTTAGTATTTATAATTACGTATAATTTTTATTTGAATACCATTTTATATTATATTTTTTGTTTTGTATAAATATATAATGAAAAAAAAGCTTATGCCTATTGTATACCATATAGAATACTTGATATTATGTTATATCGTATAATTTTTTATAATTATTTTATGAATTAATAGAGTTATGCTTCTAATGCCATTGACGCGTAAACGCGTCACGGGATAAACAACGCAGCGTCGCGGTATAATTGCCGAAATCACGCGCGGCGTTGAAAATGTTAAAATTAGGTGTACTGTACAGTAAACTAAATATAATATATTTTAAAAATAATTGTATCAGGAATCGCTCTGTAGAGGTAGCTGAATACTGTATTATGAGAATTATGTTCACTGATCATGTCATGTGCCTTTTTTATTATATGGTTATAAATTATGGGTTATACTGCCCTGAGAAAGATTCAATATAAATTATAATTAAAAATGTTATACTGCCGCACTTTGTTGTCATTTTATATTTTACAACGTATTTGAAATACGTAGACAATTATTATGATACGAAGCCCACATGTTTGGTTTATTACCGTTATCGGATAAATATTTAAACAACAATGTATAGACGATAGGAACCTAATATATTATAATAAATAATTCCCCCTCATGATACCTCTATTAAGATCTATCAAGACAAGCATGTAACTAATTAAGGTTTTAACAATTTTTTTTTTAATTCCATTTACACCAAATTATGAGAAGTTGAGTATTAAATTGTCAAACCTTATAAGGTTAGAACAAAACAGATTTGAACGTTCAAATGTATTTAAATACTTCTGACCATGAAACAACTTTTTTCATTTATTCATCGGAAAAATTGTAACTTTTTTTGACAATAGATTAGTAAATTAGTTTTGATATATACAACATTATTACATTTTTAAAGTCATATTTTGGTACATAAATTTGTTTAAAAGATACTTGGTAATATAGAATCTAAATTAGGTATAAGACGATAAATCCAAATTTGTTTTCAAAATGCATGAGCTTATTTCATTCATCATTACAATACCCTGTAAAGACCAAAGAAACATTTGTTGGAATTCAGAAACATATATTTTCAACATTGTTGTCGACAAATATTTATGTTACCGCTTATGACGGAAAATCAACGGCGAAAATATTTCAAAACACATGTTTCCGACGAATGTTTCTTTCCCTTTTTTGATGGGAGTGTTAGATCGATCAGTATTAACTGTTCTTTAGTATGTTGGAATTCGACTAGGTCTTTTTAGTACAAAAAAAACAGTCCGTTTCTAATCTCTTCAACTGGTGGTAAATGGCATATTCTTCAGGTGGTTTTTGGCCGTGTATTGTTGATATCTGGTATAGATGGTGCCTGAGTATTGTCGGACCATAAGAATTTATAAATTAAAAATGTGTTAAATTATATGACTACGTTTTATTATTATTACTATTATTGAAGTTTTTTAAAAAATAAAATCGGTGATTTAAAAAAAAATAATAGATATTTGAAGTTCTATAATAAATTGTATAAACACCTATCGAATTGTGTCAATGTCATTTAGAATTCATACAACTATTGACCAAGTATATACTTGTATGGCTTTACATAATTTATAATATTTTTGTAAGCCTATTATTTTTTTCCCCGGCAGTGAATAAAACACGATTTTTTTGGGTATCTTGAAATGCGTGTATTTATGATCTGTTTTTGATACAGCTGTGTACGAGCCACCTATAATATTTTTTCATTTCCTTCTATCGTCTAACGCGCCAGATAGTCGCATATATTCGGCCTACAGAACAACCATAATGTAACAATGTATTTTTTTTCTCTGTGTATATAATATGTGTTTTGTTATAAGAGGAATGCGACCGAAAAAGGCCATACGTTGGCGTCACATTGTCCGTATACCACAGGTAGTCGCACACATTTGACCAGTCGAATCACAAATGTACATCTCTCTTGGTGTATAAAATATAATATTGTATTATCGATTTTAAAAATATTTTGTTCAGACAAAAAAGAATTTTAGAAGTATCTAAAAGGCAAATTACCACCACATAAATATTTTTAAAAAAATGTTGAATTTATAAGATTCTAAACTAAACTAATTAGAAATCACATTTTCTATTTAAAATTTGATGTGCCCAAAATAAATACAAATGTAATGCAATTATTTCACATAATTTATTATATTTTTGTAAGCCTATTATTTTTTTCCCCGGCAGTGAATAAAACACGATTTTTTTGGGTATCTTGAAATGCGTGTATTTATGACCTGATTTTACGAGCCATCCATAATATTTTTTCATTTTCTTCTATCGCCTAACGCGCCAGATAGTCGCATATATTCGGCCTACAGAACAACCATAATGTAACAATGCATTTTTTTCTCTGTGTATATAATATGTGTTTTGTTATAAGAAGAATGCGACCAAAAAAGGCCATACGTTGGCGTCACATTGTCCGTATACCACAGGTAGTCGCACACATTTGACCAGTCGAATCACAAATGTACATCTTTCTTGGTGTATAAAATATAATATTATATTATCGATTT
Organism: Pentalonia nigronervosa; assembly: GCA_014851325.1. Classification (NCBI taxonomy): domain Eukaryota; kingdom Metazoa; phylum Arthropoda; class Insecta; order Hemiptera; family Aphididae; genus Pentalonia; species Pentalonia nigronervosa. Next base: position 13,665 of record JACXSJ010002022.1, on the reverse strand, counting down.
TAACAATATTTTGTTCAGACAAAAAAGAATTTTAGAAGTATCTAAAAGGCAAATTACCACCACATAAATATTTTAAAAAATAAAGTTGATAATTTAAAAAAATTGTTGAATTTATAAGATTCTAAACTAAATTAATTAGAAATCACTTTTTATATTTAAAATTTGATGTGCCTAAAATAAATACAAATGTAATGCAATTATTTCACAGAATTTTAAAAACAATATCTAATTTTTTGTTTTTTAAAATTTAAAATTAAAAATTAGCTCAAAATAATCTACATATATTATGAAAATATCAATACATGCATTAAAAATTAAAACCGGGCCTAGCGAAGTATATTCTGTAATTTAATAGCACTTATTGATCTAAGCCGTATGAAAAATACATGTGCTGTGATTAAAATAATTTCGAGTTATTGACCAAATATACCGCTTCTATAACCTAATCCAATCTATATAATATTTATAATTTTTCTATCATTTTTAAATTAATTTTTTCAATAAACTATTATTTTTTTAATGATTTTAATAATAACAAATTAATTTTGATATTTCGATTTCGGTGGAGACCTATTATTTTTTTCCCCGACAATGAATAAAACACGTTTCTGTTCGGTTTCGGGTTCCTCGATCGAGTGTTTTTATAACCGTGTTTTATATAACAGAATACGCGACATTCATAATATTATATCATTCCCTTCTATCGCTGAACCCGTCAGGCAGTCACGCACATTCGACCTGCCGAACAACCATAACATAAAAATGTATTTTTCTCTTTCTCTGTGTGTCATTTCGAGGGGAAACGAGTATACGACCGAAAAAGTCCAAATGTTGACGTCGTTCGTATAACAGCCTACAGGTAGTCGCACACATTCAGCCAACTGAACCACCGTCACCATGATGTGTGTGTGTGTCTCTCTCTCTCACTCTCTCTCTCTTTCTCTTTTCTACTATGTATTCATCATTTGTGTATTGTTTGGAAAGGAATTCGACCCAAAAAGCCTATAATGTTAGCATCATTCATATACCTAGGATAGTCGGGCCAGCTAAACCATCGTCACAATGTATATCTCTCTCTCTTTTTTCTCCCCCTGTATATACATCATATATGTATTGTTTGGAAAGGAATATAACCAAAAATACGTCATGTTGGCGTCATCCGTGAACACCGCTATAAAATGTATTACAACAATAACGACTATTCGTCGCCGCCGCCCAACCCCGCCTGGCCGACCGTTAGTAATACCATCCCCTTATAGTTTTGTAGGTCTTCCCCAGGTGGTTTGTCATTCATCGGAGATTTCATCGATTTGCACATGTAGGTAATTTTGAGACAGCTGCATATCACAGTGCGTCCCAAACTACGAAAAAAGGTCTAATCCGAATATTGCAGCCTGTGGGTTTTTATTCATTATATAATTATTTTTCCAAATAGTAGCACGAATAATATTTACCATTTTAACATGACGTGTACCATTCATACTTAAGGATAATAATATCGTTGCCCGTTTAATAATAACGACAGTTGAAAATCATATAATATTTTATTGGTTTATAACACAATACATAATATTTTTTATTTTAATCGATCCGCAGCATCTATGGCCATTGGATGTAACAATACCGCAATACATATATTCTAAAAAAACGTTGAATATAATACAAATAGAAATAAAATACATAGTTCGTAATACAAAAATGAGTAACATAGATTGAATAATAAATTATTATAATATTAAATTAAATTTACCTCATACGTAACAATAAAGCATTTTTGTGTATATTTATGAGAGAAAGTTATATTTTGATTAATAAGATAAATTTTTGACAAGAATTGAATGAGGATTGCTTCATATTATGTTAATAACATTTAAATTAATAAATATTTTATTATTTATGACTTTAAAACGTCATGTCTTTTATATAATATTGCCGTTTAATACTCATCATTTTTAAAGATTTGCACAACAAATTTATTGTTAAATAATGACAGTTACAAATTAACAAATTGGAATCAATATCAAACAAGTTTTAATAGCTATAGCATATACCATAACTCAAAAATTGTCAAAATATTTTTAATATATTTTGGTATATAGAAAATAATAATCTTAACATTCGATGAAAATTTCAAATGTCTTTTTAGTTATTCTTTTTTGAATTACATCAAAATAAGAAAATCGTGCCCGAAGAAAACGGGTGAATATCCAATGTCTAATTTCAAAAGCATATAAAAAATGTAAGCTGACACACTATCTTTACTCAGAATCGTATGATTTTATATCATTAAATTAAAATATAACACCCTTTTTTCCCGCCTTTTACATTTTGTTCTTAAGTCATTTTTGTAATTTGGGTGCATTATTTTTCGCCGATCAAGAGCCGATCTATATATTTATATAGGTATTTTTCATAAATCGAAAAAAAATTGCGGTTTTATTACTTTAAATATTTACAATGCGTCGATAATAATAAAAGAATTATATATATATATATTATGGTCAAAGTTTGTCATTTGCATATCATTAATCTTTCAAGTAAAAAATTTGCAGTCATTTGGGAATCATGTGTTTTAACAATTAAACGCAGTAGTGAGCATTAGTTTTAATACGGTGACATGAATGCATAATTGATACACCAATAACTTATTATATTTATCTCATCTTTATCGGCGTAGTATTATTTATTATTTGATATATTATCAATACATTATATAATACGTTGTGCTCTATAAAGTCGTGCTTCTTAACGTGTATATTATTGAATTTCATTTTGTCCATGTCAGATAAATTGCGTTTTAATTTTAACTAAAAATTAGCACGCTAAAAGTTAAACGGTTTTAAGTATTTTAGGTCACTAATAAGACGTAATGACACATATTTTTTTTTTTTTAACCTTTTAGGACATTTTGTAAGTCGTGGATATTTTGTTAAATACTTAAATAATATCTTACAATGTATAAGATCAAATCAACGAAAAATAGATCTTCGCTCGGGTACCGTTCTCAATAGGACCCTTTGTATTGTTATACCGTTCATTTGATAATAGCCACACCCCACCAAACAACAGTTTGCGCGTGCATACCTATCCCCGGCGGTAGTCTCCAACCGAGCCCATTCGTATAGGATCGTAATACTTCCCACTAATTTTATCTTACTCTCCTCGAGCACTACACTGCGCAGTGTGGTTTCGGCGTTCGGTATTCATTTCATTCGTTGCGCTGTCCAAAGACGATCTCGTCCCGCAGCCTCTGAACGCAGTTTGTGAAAACATTTCCATCGTCGTCACCAGGTTGTGTGCGCAGACGAACTACAAGCAGACAAGAACCGTGTTCCTCGTGAGTATTATATACCATAATAATAATATTATATTGCATGTTATAATAATAAGACGGAATTTTGGTAGAATATCTATATCATTTACCATACTTGATCGTGGTCGTTTGTCTTGTTATGCTCGTGTATCATCGTTAGCAAATTTTGATTTTCTGTGAAACTCGCATTGTTTTTATAACATTTTTTACTGTGAAATATTAGTACCTATATAAAAAAATAATAACATTTTGTACGACAATCCTAATTTTGATTCTGAGCCTATTATGTACATCGTAATTTATTGAATTTGAAAGTTTGAAAAAGTCGCGTGGTTCTTAAGGGGGTTTAACCCGGCCATTCACTTATACCCTTCAAAGTTTGAATTTTAAATTTTGAATTATAAGAACTTCAAAATATTAAACTAAAAAATTAATTAAAAAAATGTAAGGAACTAGTTTTCAAGTAAACTTTATGACGAATCCAAATGTTTTTAGCATTTGTTTCCGATTACTAGGGTAGTCTGTACATTTGGTAAAAAATTCTAGTAAAAAAAAAAATAGTAAATAATGTTGGTCAAGGGCAACGGTTTTTGGTTTGCGCTTGCGCGTGTGAAAGTGTTCGTCTCCTTTAAGAGTTTGACACTAGTGACCTTTTACACGCCGAACTCAGCAACAGCTGCTGTACGTGACCACGCACGTTACAATAGTTGCCTATCGAGTACTCCTTATAAAATGCGCTCTCCTACCGCGCCCCCTACCGGACAAAGACATAGTTTATTTGGTTTGACACGAATACGGCACTAAGACAAGCCGAGCCAAGAACAGTAATTATTTTATCTGTTATAATTTTGAAATGGGTTCAACTCTTTTATGTATCAACAAATACATAATATATTGTCAACAGTACATTTTACAGGTATCGATAAAAAAATATTTACATGTGCCGAATGCTGGTAAACACCGGAAGGAGGGAGAGGGGGACAAATGTCATAAATCATCAGATATACAGACCAAATCTTCAAAATCAATTCGTATAAAAAAAAAATTATGTAAATGATGTACTTATTTGTAGCTATATTATATCACGAGTTGAATCGTTTAATGACAGAAAACAAAAATACTGTACTAGACATCGAAAAAGATATACAACTAATATAGGTATATTAATAAGAAATTTTATAATTGTATTATCAATGCTTACGAATAGCAAATTTAATTATAATTTTCGTCTGTTTGACTGTTCGGGGAACACAAGTCAAAAACGTACCGTCGCGCACTTGACGAACATTATTTACTATTTTTTGTCCAAAAATATCGATCTTTTGCAAATTGTACACAAACTATCTAGCGATCGGAAAAACAGGGGTCACAGTTGGTTGCACAATATGTAATGTAGGTTACCCTTCAAAACAATAATATCATAATTAACAAAAAAAAAAAAAACATTTTTATAGGTGGTGATAACCGGGACTCGTGGTTTACGTCAAGTGAACGTCTCGTACACTAAGCAGACGACCGCAACTACTAGCGCCCGGTGGAGACATGGGCGACTTACCGGTGGACGAGGAAAACTGGTACACGTGCAACGAGAACTCGGATGGCCGCGCGTCGCCGTTCAGCCTGGCCAAGCTTGCGTACAACGCGTGTACGCCCGAGTACCGCAAATGGTACGAGGAGAACCACTCGCGCATAGTGCGGGTCGACTTGCAGGAGTGCTGCACGTTCCTGATGGCGCCCGGCAACAAGCTGCGGGACTGGAACCCGAACAACCCCGAAACGGACGTGTGCTCCAAGGCCGCGTTCAACGGCCACTTGGACTGTTTGCAACAGGCGCACGTCTCGGGCATACCGTGGAACTGGCGTACGACCGAATCCGCCTGCAGAGGGGGGTGCGTCGACTGCTTGAAATACGCGCACAGGAATGGTTGCGACACGGGCGGCTACCTTGCCTCGGTGGCCGCGGCCTGCTCCGGCAACATCGGCACGTTGGAGTACACGTGGGAAAACGGGTTCAGGTTTCCAGCAAATCTGTGCACGTTGGTCGCGCGTTTCGGCAGCGTGGTGTCGTTGGATTACTTAAGATCTTTGGGCCTCCAATGGGACGTCACTACGACCGCGGCTGCAGCGCGCTACAACCAGCTACAGTTTCTTCAGCACGTGCGACAAATGGGCTGCCCTTGGGACGCCACAACGTGTATCTCGGCGGCGCAAAACGGCAACATCGAGTGTCTCAAATATGCACACGAAAACGGCTGCGAATGGGATATGCGCACGTGCCACGCCGCCGCGCAGAACAACCACATCGAGTGTCTCAAATATGCCCATGAGAACGGATGCAACTGGACCGTTTTCACAACCATGTCGGCTGCCGTCAACAGGAACAAGGAGTGTTTCGATTACGCTGTCCAAAACGGATGCCCTTGGCCGGATTGGCCGATCTGGAATATACCGGGAAACGAAAACTGAGAATTTATTGCATTTTATTATTTTATTTTTCTGCTTGGGGCGCGCATATTGTATCGTTTATACCGCATTATATTTGTATACTTTAAAACTAGTAATAATTACAAAACCATTGTGATATTAATATATTTGAAATCGTGTCTTTTTTTCAAACGGCAAGGAAGCCTAATATTGTAAGAGCATTTTATTTATTTTTATTTTTTTTTTTCAAGCTTAACTTCTCTAGAGTTAATAATTTTTATCAATGTTAATTTTCTTTAATAATGTAATAATTAATATTTTGTTCTCAACATGCGTCTTGTTCATTTCCCGTACTTATAATATTCCGTGTTCCTATAGGTTTTAATAATGTAAAATATTTCACTGCAAATAATAATCGGGCATTGTGTAGGTTTATTACACGAGTATTATTTACATAAGTATGCACAATTATATATACATAGAACGTACGGAAATATTCAAACTTTTATAAATAATATGACAGAAAGGATATAGCTACAAGAAAATACCTACACTGAGCGTGCGGAATGTGTAAAAGTCTGTTGGACACGGGCCCCGGGCCTTTGACTACCTAAATATATTAAGCGTCCTCTGGGCTCTTGACAATTGTTGTCAAAATAACTCGTTCAGAAGTAGGTATGTTATACATTTTTGCATCGTTTAATGCCTTTTTGATATGCCATGGTATTTCATGACATCAAATATTAACAAACTATAAATCAATACTGTTTAAAATTAATTCAGTTATTATTAAGTATTCAAATACTTTTGTATTTTAATACTTTTTTGGTACTTTAAATACATTTAAAATACTTGGTGACAAATATATTTTAAATACTTTAAAAATACTTTTTCTTCGTTATACAATTGCATTCCAACTACCAATATTTTGGTATTTCACTATTGATAATTTTTCTATCTAAAATAATATTTTACAATAGTTATAAAAATTAATAATAATTTTTAATTAAATAACCAGATAACAAAATAGCTAATCTGATCGGCCCCGGGACTGAAATGTATGTGTCTATCTATTAAAGTGAATATAAATGTTTAATGATATTAAATATTTATAAATATTAGTTCAACTACTTATTTACCTACCGGTGACTAACGTTTCAATATCAAATTTATTGAACTTAAAGTATTTTTTAAGTATTTTGAATACATTTTAATTATTTGTATTTAAATTCACTTACTTTTAAAAGAATGTACTCGAATAGCTAAGTATTTCAAATACATATTTCAAAATAAAAAGTATTATTTTATATACGCATTCTGAATAAGACTGAAAACAATATATTATGTATTTATTGAAAATGCCTCATTATTTTTTAAATATAATGTCGATTAGTCAAAAACTTGAAGACAAACCTACAGTTACGGGTTGTGAAGAAAAAACTAAGATTTTTTTATATTTTATTAAACTTGTTTATTTTTATTTATGTATAGGTCCATAAATATTTTATAACAAAGTGTTCAACTAAATAATTGACTATGTTTTAATTATTTAATTATTGTATAGCTATTTTTTTCTCCACTCGTGTGAGATTTTTGTACTAAATTTATTAAATAATTTTTTGTGAAAAAAATAGTTATATTAATATGAACAACTCTCAATTGAACTATGTAAAATATACGAACGTGATACGGTAAACTGAGTGTTAAATTTAAGAATCATACTAAACGTGACGGATATCAACTGCTCTAGGAAAAAAATCTAACTTTAAATTATTAATAACATTTTGGCAATCAATATATTTTTAAAAAAAAATTAGAAATTCGATTCATTCATAAATTCTTGAAAACCAAATCAAAGATACTTATTGAGGGTAAAATATTGACTACTCCTATTTAGGATTTAATTAATTGGTTCGAAAAAAAATTTGCATTTTTATCTCAAATAATAAAGCTTAATATAGTTAGACTTTCAAAGAAACCCAATTCTTTGATTTAAATCTATTATTGTTCAGAACACATCAAAAACAAAAACGAAACGGTGATTTTTAATTGCGGAACGCATCATATCACGAGAGTTTTGTTTATCTAAACTAATATTATAAAGCTGAAGAGTTTGTTTTTTAAACGTGTTAATATCATAAACTACTGTATTGTATTCAATAAAAATTATGTCAATAAATTACTTTACACTCGAGGATATTTTAGCTTATTTTTAAAACCCCTGTAGATTAAAATAAGGTGGCTCGGACATAAATTTATTGTTGGCTCACAAAAATCGAATATTTTATTGATAATTTAAATGGTTACCATTGGTTTCAGATTTTATTAATAATATAGTTAGTAGAAACATATCATATAAAATATTTATATTATTTATAATATTTAAAACCAAATACTTATAAACACAATTACAATGATTATTTTTATGATTTACAACTTATTAATTCTGGACATATTATTTGTATGTAAACATAAAGACAAATAACAATTTGAACGTTATTGATTGTAGGTAAGTTTTAAAACATTCATTGAATCTGTCACGTTTTTTTTTTTGTGTAAACATCAAAAAAAAATCAATAAAATTAAGAAGTAAAAAATCATCCAATTTATCGTTGAAATCGTGTTCACAAGGGTTTGTATTATAAATTTAAAATGAAGAAAAACAGAAAACAATAGAAAGATATAGACCAATTTTAACCCGGTCAGTTACTACAGCTAAATTGTAGTTTTCTTAATTACACGATTAGTAAATTATTTGGTAGTTATGCCTAACCATTACAATTATAATATAATTATAGCCAATTTTTCGTTCAGGCCAAAAACAACAAAAAATATCACAATATTATAATATTATCTAAATTGTATTATATCGTAATAATAGTAGTTGCGTAGCGCAGCTCGCCGTGGAAACCGCGTCAATAACTCGTACGCCAGATAATCAACACCTGCATTATAGATTGCGCCTACCGACAACGACACACGATTGGTGGCGATCGCGCCGCGTGCCCTGTCTCTCCGTTGTGTGAACTTTTTGCACACGACTGCGATGGATTGCAGTTGCACGGGCATTGGCGGCCTGGAAGGGAGTTTGAAATTGAATTACGTGCTGGTGGTGCCGAAGGAACAGGCGGCGATGTTGCATGACGAATTGTTAATGCAGGGAGTGCCGGAACAACAGATCTACGAAGTGGACCCGAACAGGAGGCCGCGGCCGCACAAGTTGACGAACTGCGGTCCTGCCGTTGTCGCCGCCGTACCAAGTGGCGGTTTCGGCGGTCGTAAGCGCAACCGGGAAAAACGGTTTATGCCCGGCGTCATTAAACTAGGCACGTATGCCGCCGGAGGCCGACAGTACAACGTGAGACTACGTTGGGGATCCGTGTGGATATCGATGGTTGATCGGGCGCCGGTAGTGGACGGTAGAGGGGCCTCGGAGGTCACGGTGGCCAACGGCGGAGGGGCCTCGGAGGTCTCCCAGGTGGCGGACGGTCGCGAGGTCTCGGAGGTCACCCAGGTGGCGGACGACCGCGAGGCCGTGGAGTTCTCCCCGGTGGCGGATAGTGGTGTGACCATCATGGCGGTCCCTAAGGACGACGACCGTGTGACCACGAGAATGCCATTGGAGGATGGAAGCGGTGACGATGCCGATGCGAAGATGACGGTCCGAGGCGGCGAGTGCGAGAACGACGACGACGACGGCTTGAATCTCGGGAACGACGGCCAGCGGTGCAACAGTTCGAGCACGTTGTGCTACGATTGCAAACAGTGGTTGCTCCGCGAGTATTTTAGCGACCGGTGTCACGACGAAATCTCCGACCAGACCGGTCGACACGCGTGCATTTACAAACAGATCGTCGACCGTTTATTCGTGGTGACGGTTACTGAAAGCGGCGATGGCGGCGACGACGAGGACGATGACGACAAAGGGACGGCCTGCTGCGAATCGCGGACGACCATGGACATTAGCGTCGTTGGACCTCCATCTACCGCGGCCGACCCCACGACGTCCAAGGACGCCTGTCCGACGGAAAGAGAGCAGCGCTTCGCGGATCAAAAGGCACCTGCACAGCCTACACCACCCACGGGACATACGAAGTCACCGTCGGTTCCAACGTCGCCCAGTGTCAACGACGCGGCGGAAAACATCGGGAAACCGAAATCGAAAAAGAAAACGTTTTTTGACAAGCTCTGCAACTCTAACAAAAAGAAGAAAAAAAATCTTAAGCCCCCGAAAACCGACTGATCACACTTTGAGCGTGACACACCGGTTATAGCCTGTGCCGACGTGGTGTAAATAGCAACGTGCTAGATGTGCGCGTATACAGGGGAAGACTTGAATAAAGACTATTCACGACTATTTACTTTTTATGTTTTAATATCTGTATTCAACATAAATATCATGTATTGTATATAATATACCCTTATTAAATGTTTGAGTTCTTATTGTAATTGCGAATTTTATTATTTTTTTTTTTTGACATATTAGGCTTATTCCTAGAAATAGGTACGTACTTATTTCAGTATATCTCAAAAAGTTATTACTTTTTTTATTTTTAAATGCCCTTAACTTAAAAAAACCAGTGAACAATTCAAGAATTAGTTGTTAAAACAATAGGCACATAGAAACATATTTGTAGCTTGAAAATCATCGTGCCAAGCATTGGAAAAAAAATACGCAAATGCATTAAAATCTATGCCTTTGGTGATACCTAACTACATATTAATTGATATTATACTATATACCAATATAATATGTTATATCCAGTTCGTGTTAAACTCCCGGCCGAGTGACATGTGTGTAGTCTTTTGCAACCACATTTTATCTTCCGATAGAAGTGACCCGACTCAACACTAAATTAAAAATATGTTTTTATATATTATTAAGAGAACGCTACACCACTCGTATTTCGGATGTAAAAACTGTTTCGCGCAGGACAACTTTTCTCGCGTCATATTTATAATAGAATAAACAAAATTTTACAACACATAAAGAAGAATTGTATCTATGTTGTAGCGTTTTTATTATTTGGATAACATAAATACGATTAAAGTTATCGGTTTGAGAACATTAAGTTTTTTTTTCAATTAATCATTAAAAATTATTGAGTAGTACTATCAAAAAAATAATGACGTTACGACACAGATAAAGTTCTTCCTTATAGAGATGACAAATTTTAGAAATTCTTATGTTAATATTGAGGGAGTAATGTTATCCCGCACAAAACAATTTTTAACATGTGAAATGATTATAAAATAATTTATCTAATTATTATCGAATTATTCCCTGGTGGCACAAAACGGCACAACAATGGCTTCTCCATTTCATTCAAGTACTCATGTTTTTCGTCATCGGCCGGTACCAGGCAACCGTCGCGGCGACTTGCCACTAATTTGTTTTTGCAGTGACAAAAATAAAAATTCCCAATAACAGTAGTCGAATAATAAATTTAGCTATTACCATTGATTATACATATTATAATATGTATAATATTACATATTATAATAATATGTATAATATTACATATTATAATAATATGTATAATATTACATATTATAATAATATGTATAATCAATGCTATTACTCACAGTCTTAGAAAATATCTTCTATTACCTTAGCTACACGTAGATGTGCATTGGTGGCTATTGAACACACCATATGACAAAATGTACTGTGGAATTATTATTATGATATTATAATTCAGAAATATCAGAGCGGTCTTTTAATTTATTATTATATACATTGGTTATATATTTTACAATTACCAAATTCTTAGTTATCTTTATGATTAGCTCTAAAATTGTAAATAGACGAATTGTTTGTTAAGGTAAAAAAAAAAATTCGTTTTCGTGCTTTTGGAATAAAATAATGCTTTGTAACTTACCTATGGTGTATTATTTACAAGTACTTTATAGTTTATAAGGTAAATTTTATATTATTTTAATATAGAATAGAATACGGATATGTATCATATAGATACTTATTAATTATTCGGTAGTATAATGCTTCGGACCGATAAGTCATGTTCTTAATAATAAACAAAACAATGTTACAAAAACAAAAATAAGCTTCGGTGAAGACTATCTAATATCTATATATAATACATAGACATATAATATTATAATAGGTATAGAGTGAAAAACTGAAAAAGCATTTCATTAAAAGTCATTCATCAGTTATGTTATTACTGTTTAGTGTTTAGTTTATTATTGAATGAACCATATTTATTTTTTTGTGTCAAAATTTTTTAACCTTTTCATCATGTCACCAAAAAAAAAAAAAAAAATGAAAGGGTTTCCTAAGAATATGCGATAAGTATTTTTAAATATTAGCTTCAAAATTAAAATACATTATTTTATAGACTTATTCATTATAATAATATAAGTAATAAAAAGGTGGACAAGTATGAAGTGAATATCGATTATTGGGTTTTTTTTTGTCGTTTTAGATTCTGAGCGGAGCGATGAATGTATTGATTTTACAATGTGTGTATTTTTTTCGAAGCATTATTTCGACTATGTATTGTGTATACAGAAACAAAAAAAACATATTGTAAATCAATACATTTATCACTCCACTTTGAATCTAAGATAAACAATTAACAATTTGGATGTATTTTGGTAAATTATGATGGCATTCAAATATTAATTGATATTAAAAAAAAAAAAATACTGTACCTCGTGCAGAACTACACACCTACACACCTGTATTTTAATACTGACAAATAATGTTTATTATTTTTCAAATTTTATGAAGAATGTTTATTGAGAGAAATTGTTGACTCTCAATATAGTAAACACACGCTAAAAACCGTTATTATTAACCCCCCCACATACCATACAAAATATTGAAAAATTCAAGAAAAAAAAATAATAAATAACCAATAATATTTGTTGTGTAAATAAGAAAAATAAATGCAATTATTTTTAAACTATTTTTTTCCGTGAAATATCAATAATTATAAGTAATAATTAAATAAAAAAGTTATAAATCTACACTCTACTTCTTAGTCATCAATTGTTACAAATTATGATAATGGAAGTCACAATTTTGAAATTACTAATAGCTGTATATCCAAATACAATTATTTGTACAAAAACAAATATTCAAATAAATATAATATTTTAAATAATTCGAGATTTTAGTAGAAAACGTATTTCAAAATGCTAATCATAAAATATACGCGTGCCTCGACCTAAGCATGTAAAATAGCATGTCAACATACAGATACACCATACATTGCTGCCTAAAGAAAAACGTTCGGTACGGTCGGTATTATATTTCAATAAGTAATAATAATGCAATAAATACAAATCAAGCTATGTTATAATATAGTTTATACGATCTATATATTGGTACATATATTTAGGTAAGCAGTGGCTTAAATTATAATTGTTAGTTTATGGGTACGCGCGGAGATTTAAAATATTACAGCAGCATTTAAGTGTATGAAATTCATGACGGGAAAGCCTTAGACGATTGTTCATATAACAATAAACGGCGCTGCCGAACAAAACTCGTAGACTACGGGTGGGCGTGGTTTAAACGCCGCGTACCCGCAGATTGCGAAAACACTTAAAACAGCGTATTCTCTTGGCCGTTTTATACGTTTCACTTTGGGTATCACGTCCTCTTAAGCTGCATATTTAGTTACAATTAAAAACAAATAGCAACGACGTTTATTCGTAATAAATAATACTCCGTTAGTGCCGGATCACACTATGCGTTTTGTCGGTTGCCGATTTAAAAAGCGCGGCAAATATTTTAATTTAAAATATGTTATTTTAAATATCAGGCTATATTATGACTGCTTTCAATGGAATTGAGCTTGTACAGAATAGTATATTACTATATAGTATATACTGGTATTGAATATAGATTAATAAGAAAAAATATTTTATATGTAATACCTATAATATTTATAATTATT